>APFE030805275.1:101284-168991 GCA_000404065.3 Pinus taeda
GATTCAAAGTTATTGTTTACCCTCCTTAGCTCCTCACCTGTCTTTCTCATCCATTCACCTCAGCTTAAGGCATCAATACTGTCTCCTATCTCGCCCCAAAGAACCCCCTGCAGAAACTGTGTCAAATCCCCGCACCCAAAATTGCCACTTCCTCAATTTGCCACCAAAAACCCAAAAATTTCAAAATCAATCCTTCTAATCAGTTTACTAGCCTAATATTAGTGTTACCTTATTGGTCATCTCATCCATTGAATATTTTACGAGATAGACTGGAGAGAGCCTTCTCCTGCCCCGAAGGGCTAGCTACGAGGCTAAAAGGTTTGATGTAGCTTTGAGATTTGCCTTTCTCAACCTGAGGTGAAATTTCAAGCGCTAACACCATCTATCCAAACTAGTTCTTAACTGCTAGATGGAGTCCACTCAAGGACTGTTTCGACAGCATGGTCTATTCCTATTTGTTCATCCAGAATCTTATCTGGAATTTCTTATGTTGAGTCTCAGCAAATTGATCTTTCACATCAGTATCAATTTGGGCAGACCAGTCTCTAAAGACCAATTTACCCTTTGAACACTGGATTGTCATGATATGGGGGGCAGTATGCCTTTTCATTATTCCCTCTGGGAGAACAACCATATGAGATTTCATAACAAAATTCAGGTCAAATTGGAATCACATCCAGTGGTTGGGTACCAATACTGCCTCAACAACCAAGAGTTGTGTATTCAATGCAACCAAATCAACCTGTGTTAGACATTCCCACTACACTTGCTATTGTGATGGTGTCGCAAGTACAAGCGCTGCCTGTTATATGTCAACCTGAAGTTTCTCAAGTCATAATACAACAACCTTTTGTCTCTATGACTCAATCACAACAGCAGATTAGTGGCTCTCTAACTAAAGCGACTCAGGCTCAAATGGGTACTATCACCCCTCATCTTGGTCAAACATCCAGTATTGGACAACAGAAAATGGTCCAAACAACCATGGCTAGTACAATATCAACGACCACAATTCCAACAAGCTTACCGAGGACCTGAGCAGCAAAGCTTTGTAGGTAATGGGCAACCGTATGTTCAAAACGGTTACCAAAAATCATATTGTAATGGTTATACCCATCAACCTTATCAAATTTATCAACATTAGATACATTATGCTGGTATGAAAAGACCCACTGCTCAAGCGATCCCATCATATCCTAGGTATGCTACGCCAAACTTGAATCAACAGTTGCCTTTCGTAGCAACTTTAGAATTATCAGACCTGAAATGGCTAACAAATGATCCAATTACTTACGCCCCTTGGTGGCCAGCGATTCCTCATAAACTTCCATCAGATATTCCTAAATTAAATGGAAATCCGGGTGAAGATCCATCGAATCACGTGATGAACTTTCATTTGTGGTGTTCATCGAACACCCTCAATGATGATTCGATTATGCTATGCCATTTTCAGTGAACGCTAATTGGTACGACAGCAAAATGGTACATCGAATTGCCTAGAGCTTCATTTGATAACTTTAGCACCCTTGCCACCATCTTTTTAACCCATTTTCAGTTACCCATAATGTACGAAATAGGAATGGATCTCCATACCAATTTTAAACAGACAACAACCACTCACATATCTGATTATATTCATGAGTGGTGATGTTGTCGAATGGTAAAGACATATGTTCTTGATTAGCTTCTAGCTGAGTGGTTTATTAAGTCGTTATTACCTTCTATTACAGAAGATGTCACCAAGGGAGGAGTTGTCACTGAAGAGAAAGTCATTGCTTGTGCACAATATCTAGACTTGATCTATACTTAGTCTGGCACACTCTACGACACAATTCCTAATGCTCTTAGACTAGAATTTTCCATTCCTCCCCCTCTTAAATCGAACAGGGACTCTCATGCCAATGATGGTGTGATTGGTACCTCAAGCATGCAAACCGCAAAGGCTCCATCTAGTAAATCCCTTGCAGTTTCTAGTCAAAAACAAAACGACAAACCTCTTGCCTTAGAGGTTAATGCCTGTCATATGACAAGGGCAAAGAACCAAAGCAACCAAGGGGAAAGAAGAAAGGGAAAAAAAAGAAGAAGAAACAGGAAGATTCGACTCCTAAGAAATCTTCTGGAAACCTTGTTGAGTGATAGAAACCTCATTATCCATGTTTAATATGTAACGATGAGCATTTCATGAGATATTGTCCACATCGAGCTGAGGTTGCGAAATTTATAAAGACTTCAACTACCTCAGCGGTGTTCACTGATCCATTTCGAAACCTAGAAACTAACCTGGTTGTTATCGATCATGCTTCCAAATCCCAATTGCTTATGCTATCCATCTCGAAACAACAAAATGATGCTTTGATATCAACAAGGAATAAAGACTATGGGAATCCACAGTCATCAAACAATAAGGCTACAGATCAACCCAGTAGTTTGGCAACAACTTCACCAGAAGTTGTTCCACCCATCATTCTTGGATTAACTATAAAGCCACCTAAGGGAATAGTACATAAATCGACATTTAATCCTCATGCTCGAGCTGCACAGAATTATAATATAGTGGAATATCTAGCTCAACCACCATCCACTATGTCAACACTTGAAGTATTGCAGAATTTCCCCTCCCAAAAGCAAGCTCTGTTATCAACAATAGGTGGGATTGACCCAGCAGATTCCAATCTTGTGGCCTTCAACCATAAAGGATACAAACCTCAGTTACCAACCCAACTCGCTTTCGTTATACAAGTAAAAACCCTCAACAAAACTGTTCATCAAACAATCATTGACGAGGGTGCATCTACCTGTATTATGTCAATGAGTTGCTGGAAAACTTTAGGATCGCCACCCTTGTCACAATCATCAATGAAATTAAAAGCGTTCGATGGAAGAACATACACGTCATATGGGATATTGAGTAACTAGCAAGTTGAACTAGGGGGAAAGACATTAGAAATTGAAGTCGAGGTCATTGATGGAAACCTTGACTACAATATCTTATGGGGGAGGCCCTGGATTTATGCCATGGCTGCCGTTGTGTCTACATATTTTAGAAATATTGCATTTCCCTTCCAAGGTGGAATTACAATCGTTTACCAACTAACCTTTTTCCCCAACAGTTCACAAGCTACTGGAAGCATTCCATTGATCCATGGAATTTCTCAATTGCTTCAAAATGTCGGAGTAGGTATCCTAAAAGACCCTTCCTGAATGGGTACTTTTGCCCTCCCACCTCCAAGTAATCTGGCAGAAGTGGCCATAGTGGAAACCTATCATATGATATCTTCTATATCATCAAAGATAAAGAAGAACTCTGACAATTTTGATACTATGGGTCACTGAGGACGGTCCTTAGCTTGTGTCGACTTCATTACAAAATGAAACAAGGGTTATGAGGATAGTTCTTTTACTATTTCAACCTCATTAAAAAAAATGAAACAACTCCCTTTCCAAATTAAGTCTTTGATTACGATCTCGTAAAATCCAAGTCGAGTCTTTCAAACATCTCGAAGGTAAACCTTCATTCCAACCACCGCGTTGAATGCAATGAAGCTTGGGGGGCATGCACCTCAATTTGCATCGTTATGCTGGGGGCATGTGAATTTATAAAAAGCATAGTTTTTCATTTTAAGCTTTTATAAACATCAAACCGAAGGCGATCAATGTTTCCGCAAAGTTCAAGCTCATTAAAAATAATCCTAACACCGAGCACATGTTGGCACAAGGTTCAAGCTCATTAAAAAATAAACCCAACTTTCAGTAAATAACCTTTGTGATTACATTGCTATCAGCCTTTTGAGCCTTGGTCATGTTCTTACCATCACCACCACTCTTTTAGCCGATCATATTTCTCCACTTGATTGTTTACCCTTTTGAGGAACAACTGTGATGAGTGATTCTGTTAGCCACCCTCTTTACACTACCATGTTTGAGAAGTTCCAAACTTACCTGGAACTAGTTGCTACCCGAAAACACCACTCATTCCTAAAAAAATGAGTCTCTTTTAAGCTCTTTTTAGACTTGTAAAATATGAAAATATTACCGAGCGATTGGCCTTTCGAGCTCATTAAAGTAAAAGGAAGTTCCATCCGTCTTCTACATTTTAATCTTTTTGGACCTGAGGGATCATTCCACAAAAGGATCGAGTGCTTTTATTTTTCGGCTTGCTAAAACTATCGAAAAGTCATCCCTTTCGTATTATTTTATACTTTTTTGAACTTAAAGGATTATGCCACGAAAAAGGACTATTGGAATTTCCTTTTTTTCCCTTTTTAAACTCTCTAAACATGAAAAGGATCGAGGTATCTTTGTCATTAAACTCATTAAATCAATAGTGACAAACTTGTCCATCTGGACAAGAGCGAGTTTCACTCTCGTTAGGCTCGCTAAAACATAGCGATAGGTTTTCCCGAACAACAAATTATAGAACAAGCATATGTTATCCTCCTCAAGCTTAACAAAAATAAAGAGGTGCTGGTCAGCAATGTCTGGGGAGAAAGGGAAGAAAACTTGAAGAAATTCATTGATGGCAGGTCACTCTTGAACATGACACTTTCACTCCATCACCATGATTGAGTCGGGTTTGGTTATTTTGTTCACCGGTTACATCACCATTGGTCCTTCGTACCATCCATTTTTGGGGTTAACACTACCAATCCATTTAAGTGTCGCTGATATGTTCAAGAGAAGTCGCTCAGAGAATTCACCAACCCAGCTAATGCCTCATCCACTGCAATACCTTCACTCTCCATTTTTGATGACTACCATTCCTTAACCTTATATCATCAAATCATTTTCACCTCCACAAAATCATTTTCTTCATTTCATGTCATAGATGTGGGATTCATTAAGGCCCTCCTACAAGAGGTCACTTCTTCTCAACATCAGCTCATTATCCAAGAAGTTGACTTAGGAACAACCTTTTCAGTACTTTGAAGCTTGCATACCTCAATGGCAAGTTTCTCACTTCCAGCGACAGGTTTACATCAATGGCCTTTGATCGAAAGATTTTTCTTGGTGTTCGACATTGACTCACATATTCACACCATGTGAATTATACTAAAGTACCTTGAGGGTCATTATCATTATGAGTGATTCCTCTCACGCCTGTTAGTAGCTTACATCATTGGCTAGTAATCAGGCGATGTCTTTCCATGTTCGACTTCAAAACGTCTTTTCACATGGATCGACTTGTACAATGTGTGAAGATTGAATGTGTTTGAAGACCTCGGATCTAGTTTCATCCATCCGAGCTATGATATATTCAGGAAAATAGAGACATGAAATGTACTTCATAGCTGCACAGATGATCATCCAGACTAAGGATGATGGCTCTACCAGAATCCCCAGTCTGCAACAGAAGACGATTGTTTGACCTATGTACATGAAAATGAATTTATAAAGCTGAGCATGGGAATGCTCGCCTCAGCTAGATCATGAAAATATGATGAAGATAATGTATTGTATTGTATCTTATTATAGATCACCTTCCTATTCAAAAAACCTCAGATCCTCATGATAAAGCATTTCACTCGACATCAGAATATTTATGACCTCATGCTTTAGGGGGCAATTGTTATAGACATATTTAGGCACTGCAACCCCAATCCCATATGTCGATAAAAAAAGGGCTCTTAAACCCCTAAAAGTGTTGCTTCATACACTAAAGGATCAAGGTTAGCTAATTACATCATTTCCCAAAAGTTCCACCTGAAAAACTACTCAGAACTGGTCAAAATTGACCCATACAGACTACTCTTTGGCCAAGTTGCGATGCATCTCACCTATTACACATGCAGGTGTGATGCATACCAAAAAGGCCTTCTATAGGGTGTGATGGGTGAGAGTAGACAAATGCTAGAGGTAGTTGGCTAAGTGGAAACCCAGAGAATCTTCTAGAAACTACTCATATGACACTTGCCTCTCTAAATTCACCCAGGGATGAGTAAGAGATCATGAAATCTCCAAGTGGAACAAAGAACTATCAGTGAAATGGCACTAATCAAATACCTAGAAGCTGAATCACCCCATTGCAAATATCTATATATGGATCCCTCATCCTAGAGATCCAGAGGCTGGAATTTTGTATTTTGTAAGGAAGTGTTGTTGGTTTCTCTATGAAACATTGTATTGTTGGGTGATCTAGTTTTTCATGAGGTGACAAGGGTTTTAATGCTAGGAGGATGGCACTGGATCAGATAGTTGGGTTGTAATCCTCTCTTCTACTTCTATCAACAAAGTTATTTGAGTTTTCCTCCATATACTTGCGTATTTCTGAATCTTGTATGTGTGTATGCATTTGTATGGTTAATGTACTTCTAATTCTACATTGTTTACGGTATCATAGATCTCTATGCTTTGATGGTTTCGTGTTGCTTTGCCTCTATAGGTGTTCTTTGAAGTGGCACAAGTGAGATAGGAGTGGCAAGCTCTATCAAAGGAGAGAGGAAACAAGTAAGGAGTCAAGCAAAAGACTAAGGTTGGTGCTCTCTACTTCTCTCTTATCTATCTCCCATAAAGGAAAACACATGTTACTTTGAATTATTTGTTTCTAAGATAGCTACCCATCTTAGTGGGACTACCAGATCTGAATAGACACTAGTTTTCCCAGAAACACTTCGTTGCTTTTGGAGTCCATGAAAATTCATCTTTCTTCAATAATTTTGTTAGAGGTGCTACTATTCTCCCATAATTGTTAACAAACATGTGATAATACCTTGTCAACTCGAGAAATCCTCATAGATGCTTTATGGATGTGGGGATTTTCCATTCCTTAATGATTTTAATTTCTCTAAGGTCCACCTTAAAACCTTCATGAGATACAATATGACCCAGATATTCCACCTCTTGTAGTCCAAAGAAACATTTAGAGATTTTTTCATATAATTGTTTCTCCTCCAATAGTTTGAGCACCATGTTAACATGTTGGACATGATCCTTCCAAGACTTGTTGTAGATTAGTATATCATCAAAAAATGCTAACACAAATTTTCTAAGGAAGGGTTTGAAAATGGAATTCATCAAACCTTGAAATGTATAATGTGCATTAGTAAGGTAAAAAGGCATGACCAAAAATTCATAATGACCCTCATGAGTTCTAAATACTATTTTTAGAATGTTTTCAGTCTTCATTCTGATTTGAAGATATCCTAAACGAATATCAAACTTGGTGAAGTAAATTGATCCATGCAATTCATCCAATAATTCATCAATGATAGGAATGGGAAATTTATCTTTAATAGTGAGCTTGTTGAGCTCCCTATAATCTGGACACATGTGCCATGATCCATCCTTCTTGTGAACTAATACTACTGGAGCAGAGAAAGAAATTTGACTAGGTTGAATTATACTAGCCTCTAGCATTTCTGCAACCATACATTTAATTTCACTCTTTTGGGCATAGGTATATCTGTACGGCCTGATGTTTGGAGGAACACTTCTTGGAATCAAATGAATAGCATGATCATGATCACGAATAGGTGGGAGACCTTTAGGAGTCTCAAATACCTTGGAATGATTGTCCAAGACTTTTTGGAGATTTAGAGAAATAGATGATTTCGATGTGGGAACATCTAGCAAACATAATTGTGCAATTACACCTTATTGTTCCTTCTTTATAAGCTTTTTCATATCGTTAGAAGTTCTTATCTTTCCCAGTTTCCTTGCAATACCCTTTAATTCAACTTCCTTTCCTTCCACAAAAAATTTCATGAAAAGTTCTTGAAAATTAAAATCTATTGTACCCAAGGATTGTAGCCATTGGACTCCTAGTACAACATCAGCACTACCCATTGTAATTGAAAGCATTGGGCTATTCAATACATATACTCCCATGGATAACTTGATATTATGGCACTTTCCAGAGAAATTTATGGTTCCTCCACTTGAAACCATCACTTGACACTCTGGTGATGGATATAGGAAGCGAATCAATTCCTTTTCTATCTTACAATGAATAAAATTATGGGTACTTCCCGAATCAATCAACACTATTACCTTTTTCTTCTTGATATGTCTTTCTATCTTAATAGTTTAAGGAGTGGTAATTCCAGCCAATGCATTACAAGATATGGTCAGATTAATTTCTTCTTTATCTAGGGTTTGTTCCTGGAGTACATCCTCTTCTTTTGACATTTCTTGTTCCTTTTCTCCCTCCTCTTCACAATCTATGTAGAATAATTTCTTCTCAACACATTGATGACCTTCAACGTATTTCTTATCACAACTGTAATAAAGCCCCTTTGCTCTTTTCTCTTCCAATTGTTGTGGTGTCAACCTTGTAGGCTGTGGAAGGCTAGGGGCAGCAACACTTCCCTCTTTATAGTTGTGAGTGGTAGGCTCCCTGGTTGCCATCATTTTGCTTTCAATTTTTCTTGCTAACCTGAATGCCTTCTGCAATGAATAAGGTTTCCAAAGGAGAACCTCATGTTGGATATTATCCTTTAAAGTCCCTATGAACACATCAATCCTATGCTCCTCTGGAATATCTTTTATCGTTATGTTCAATTTTTGGATGTCCTCAATGTGGTCCATCATTGAACCCATTTGTTTGAGATTTATCAATTAGCTAAAAAAGGTGTTTCTTTTTGTATCCTCATAATGTGCTATCATTTCTTCTGTAAAAATTGCCCAAGTGACAATTTGTTTACGAGAGCAAAGCCATCGATAGCATACAAATTGATTTGGTTCCAAATATAGAGTTGCAATATGTAACTTTTCTATGTTTTGCACATTATGGAGATCAAAAAATTACTCCATCTGTAGTATCCATGTTCAAGGATCCTTGCCATCAAACTTCCTCATATTGATTTTTGGAACATGGTGGGTCTTCAATCCAACATTAGACTCTATGAAATCATGATTAACATTTATTTTGTTCTCATCATGAGTTTCCTTTACTAGCCTTTCACCATTAATGACCATTGCTTGTAGCAACTTATTGAAATTTATCTTCAATTCTTCCATCTTATCATCCATGCCATTCATCTTAGCATCCATGCCATTCATCTTAGCATCCATGCCATCCATCTTAGCTTCCATGCTGTCCATCTTGGTTTCCATGCCATCCATCTTAGCTTTCAAGTCATGCATCTTAGCTTCTACGCCTTTCTTTAAACCATCCATCTTAGTTTCTATGTCTTTCTTTAAATCATCCATCTTATTTTTTTTTACCTTTTGTGCGATTGAAATTTGTTGTGCTTGGTTTCGTAATATTGATATATCATGTTGCATTTATTCCTCTTCTTCATGAGTCATGCTAGAGCTTTCAGGTTGCTTACTAGGTGTTTCCATTTTCTTTCTTCAGGGCATCAATTACCGATAATAATGCTCCACCATGCCTTTTTAATTTCATCAAACTAATTTTTAAACCAAGCTTATGCAAAAATTTAAAAAATACACACCTTTTTTTGCTTGTAGGAGCTCGATATTGAATTTGATGTACCTCTGTAATTTTGGATCTCCTAGTTCTGAAATTGTGACCTCCAGTATCCTCTGTGTCCTCTTTCCAATGCCACAAGTCTAATCAAAATTGTATTCTCCAAGGAAGAGTTATGCCAAATCTCCCATGGTGACCTGATTATAGACTAGTTCAATTGAGCAAACTTGTACAACGTGCCAATTGTCACCGTTTCGACCTTAGTACCTGAAAATGATACTCTAAAAACTAGAGGTTGTCCTCTTTTTGAAACTTCTGATGATATTTCAATCTGATGCTCAAATAAAAAGTTACGACTATTTTCCCTAGGTCACCTGTTTGGAATGTAATTCGAGAGGCTGCAAAAATTCCATATTACTCAAATCATATCTCCACAAATATAGTGCGAAAAGCTCTAAAATTTGGACCTAAAGTTCAAAAATATTTCGGCCCAAATGGGTTTTTTGTTTTAGCCTCTGAAACATCGTAGAAAAAATGTTATAGGTAAAATGGCATGATGACCTATTTGGAGCAGAAAAACCCTAGAATCCAAAGATATGATACCAAACATTATGAAACCAGCTCACAAAAAGATAGAAAAGATAGATCAACGCCTTAGAAATAAGCCTCTTCGAGGGGGCAACCTCCTTTAAATTACAAAAATGAACAATTCTTAGATGATTCAAATGACAAAACCTCCTTTCTATATATAGGAGTCTACGGGGTCACAATATAAGCAAGCCAACCTAACAATAATAATATAAAGGCACAAAAATAACAATAGAGGGATTCTATGGGGCACAATAATAACAATATGTGAACAATAGGGGCACAATAATAACAATAAGGGATACAACGATAATAGTAATGGGGGGATCACTAATATTATAGGGACCTAACAGGAAATCACCTTTACGACTATTTTTTCCCTTTCAAATCACAAAGTCTCTCTCGTTGAGAATCCACAAATCCTCCTAATTAAGAAAGTTCCATTTAAAAAAAGAAAAAGAAAAACACAATTACATTCCATAGAATATTCCACCTCCAAAAGGAATTCATAGGGATAAGATTTATTCGCATCTCCATGTTTCCAATGTAGTCATTTCTCTAACGTTCTTATGCATTGTTGATTTAGAATGTGGAGGCTACGCATAAATTGGTGATTAGGCTTCAAGTAGAGGGAAGAGGAGTCCATTCCACCAAGGAAAAATATGGATGTGTTCACCATGATGGTATTAGATTGATATGAATATGTCTAATTTTATGCATCTTGCTAGCTTGGTTAGATGTGTTCCATTTTTTTTTTTTTAAGTTTCAAGCACCCACATGGCTCTATATCAGTATATCTCAAGTTATTTAATTCAAAGGAACTACAATTTGGTGCAGGTCAGGAAGAGGCTTGGTATGGTTTAAACTTGCATCAATCCATTAAGTGGTGTAGACATTAATTAGTCTCACCTGTATAGTAAACCTAGGTTAGTACTATAGACAAAGAGTAAAATCATGACAATCTGAACTTGGGTTCAATCTATTAAGGGAACCCATGTATGTTGGCATAGTTCTTGCTGAGAATTGCGACATTCTTTCACGCAGAATATCTCGAAAATTTGTGTGTTTTGGTTTTTCCTTCGCCAAGATAGAAGCCATGTTAAAAGCTTTTTAGGGTTCATCCCAGTTTTGGGCTTACCATTCAAAGGAAGAAATGTTACCCAATCAGCTTGCGCATGTGTATCCCTCTAATCTGGAACCATGTATACATTTTCCCAATGCCTATGGGTATCACATTGTTTCTTCCCTATATCTATGAATGGCATTCTTACTCCAAACATTTTCAAAACTTCCTCCACAAAGGGACACAACGCTTGCACCTAGGGGGTTCCTAGGATATGTGTCACATGGTTTCTTATTGTCAAAATAGTTGAACTTCAATTGTTTTCCGCTTGGCGAAGGTAAGAATATTAGGAATTTCAATTTTATTGCAAGATGTTGCATCAAAAAGTTAGAATATCATAAGAATGAATTATTTCAACTCTGACATGCTTGGTATTTTTTATGGTAAAACTCTCTGAGAGGTCATTCATGACTAGGTTCATGGTTATTTAGTTGCATGTTTGTTGGCTTGTTTGGACCTAACCTAGGTTTAGAGTTAATTAGCCAAGCAAATCTCTGTACTACTAGGCCTTTCGACAATAGTCCGCAGAGCCTGGACTGAGCTCTCACCCAAAGTAGTGTGTAGGGGTGTTGGAACTAGGTTTCTGCACCCTAAATACATATGAGAGGTTGATTTGGTCCAATTGCTAGTCCCTTTGTGCAGGTTACTTCCTGCACTTCCCTACCCTGATATACTTGCCTTCGCGGAACTCTAACCTAGGGCTGTGGGGCTTCTGTGCTGCTGGAGCAGTGCTCTACACTATTCCCTAAGTCACACCTAAGATCTTACTTATGTTCCTACACTAGTTAGTTATCTTCACGTAAATGGATGCCTTATGTTATAATTATTTATACAGCACATTGATATGAGTTCGCGCAACAAATAAATAGTACACTTGAAATTTATACCCAATAATACATTAAATAGGAAAATATAGACAGAAATATGATAACACTTCTATTTATTAATACTTCCAATAATTATAGACTCGACCTGCCTTGCACACTTAGCTGGAGGGATCTATGCACTTAGCTGCAAAGACTTATCCTACTCTACGACCCAGAGGCACACTTTAATCTTTGTCTCGATCTCTTAGACTCATCATGCTTCTACTCTATTCCTTCATTCCCTCTTTTCTACACCTAGAGCCTCGCTCTATTTATACAATCCCATGGTCCACGAACCATGGGTGGATCTTTCATGCTGATATTACATTACAAAAAACAAGGGTCGACAACCCTGTGACTCTATTATGACTTCATGCTCCGCGCCCATAACTCGTGGAGTCTTTATAATGGACTTGGTCAAAACTTCGGCTTTAAGCCCCAAACATGCCTTGGGGGGGTATTCCACACCCAACAGGCCCCAACAAAAACATCATGACTCTACCTCGAGTCACTCTCTTAGTGTGGAGATCTTCGTGTGGAGTCCCTCCAACTCTATTCGAATAGCTACAAGGTCGGAAGCGCACTGGGTGGCTGCTTGCTGGATTTCTTGTACATATTGTTCCGAGAATGTAGTCTCGGAACTACTTTCTTGCATATGTTTTTGCATCCAATACATCCGTTTATAGTCCTGTGCCTTCATCTGACTACTTGAAGTGCGAAGACTGTGCTCTTCTCGGCTAGTCAAATAGCTAGGCCACCCGTGTAGGGCTTTAATAGTCTGCCATTTACTTTGCTAGGGAAAGGTTCTCCATTTAGCTTTACAAGTTTTATGGCGCCTCCGTTTGTAACCTCCTTAACAATGTATGGTCCTAGCCAATGAATTTTGAGCTTTTCTGGGAATTTATCAAATTTACTGTCATACAGTAACACTAAATCATTTACCTTGAAAGTGCACAACTTAATATGGCGATCGTGCCTGGCCTTCTCGTGCTAATTTTGTACCTGTTGATGGAAGCCCACTAGGAACCATTCCTCTTCAAGTTATTCCAAGTACGTGAGCCTCTCTTCCAAGGCTTCATGGTCCATCATACCTGTGAGCATTGTTTTGCACAAACTAGGCACAATATACTTCATTGGCATGACAACTTCCACACCATAAACCAATCAGAAAGATATTTGTCCCGTCAATTTCTTGCACATTGTCTGATAATCCCATAGTATTGCAAGTACGTGCAGGTCCTAATCACTTCATTGCATGTTACATACTTTGGTTAGTGTAGTCTCCAGTATTTTGTTGAATGCTTCTTCTATCCCATTGGCTTGTGGGTGATACGGTGTGCTTTTCTAATGATACACCTAAAAATCTTCTGTTAGGGCACTAATTGTTTCGTTTACGAAATGTGTACTGTGATCACTCATCAAGATTTTTGGACATCCAAATTGAGTCAATACGTGTTCGAAGAAAAAATTCACAGCCGTGTGGTCTTTGACTGGTTGCGCTTCTTCCCAAGGAGTCAGGTACTCTATTGTGATGATAATGTATCTCGCACTCCTCTTTCCTTCAGGTTTGATAGGTCCTACAAAGTTGATTGCCCATTTTTTGAAGGGTTGCAATGTCATTTGTGGATTCAAAGGCATCTTGTCTCTAGGCGATGGTTTACCTATTCTTTGACATATATCACAGGCCTTACAGTGTGCTTTTGAATCCTAATGAAGGGTTGGCCACCACAACCCTGCGCAAAGAATATTTTGTGTGGTCACTCGCCCTACATAGTGTCCTCCTACACTGCCCCCATGCACTTCCATAAGGATCTGACTTCATTCAAATTTAGGTATATACCTTCGCAGTATCTCGTCATTGCCCATTTTATATAGGTGCCCCATGATGACAGAAAAATTAGCCACACGCACCATAAATTCCTTCTTCTGCTGGACAGAGTATTCCTTCGACGTAGTCCCCGTTGTTAGAAAGTGGATTTTATCTTCAAATTGTTTTTCAGCTACATGCACAACAAGGAGTTGTGTGTTAGGTAGTCCTTCCTCCAAATTAGTAGGTTCCTCTCCCATTTCAATTCACAACAAGTGATTCGGTCTTGCATTGAGGCGTATAGGCTTCACAACGACCTCAAAATCATATTCTTGGAACAATAAGAGCAATCTGCATATATTCCCCCCCACCACATGCTTATTGACCAAGTATTTTAGTGCAGAATGGTCTGTATATATCTTGAAGTGTCCCCTTAGAAAATAGTGCCGATATTTCTGGAGCACGTACATCATAGCCAACCCCTCATGTTCAGTTGTGGAATAGTTCTTTCTGCTTTAGAAAACCTGCAACTTGCGAATGCGATAGGGTGATCCAAGCCCTCTCCTCCCTCCTATGTTAGTACCGCTCTGAGTGTTATGCATGATGCATTGACATGGACATGAAACTCCACATCCCATTTTGGGAAGACCACGATTGGGCAGAGGCCAATTTCTTTTCTAGTACATCTAAGTTCTTCATGCAAGCATCATTCTAGCAAAATGTGACATCCTTTTTCAACGGTTTCTCCATTAGCTTTGTGATCTAGGCATAGATTTTTATGAACCTCCTATAGTACCCGATATGTCCCAGGGTAGTGCACAGCTATTTGACACTTCATGGTGCTTCCAAATTTAGAGTTACTGCAATCTTTGTGGGGTCTACCATTAGTCCCTGTTTGCAGACCGCATGTCACAATAGGTTTCCAAAGGGAATGAGAAACATACACTTCTTGAGGCTTAGCATGATTTGGTGTCATCAGCAAGTATCCAACATCAAGTGTAAGCTTGCTACATGGTGCTTAATTAATCCAAATAGATTCCAATCATCTAGATAGACTTCGAGGAATTTGTGGATATATTCTTTGAATGTTGCAACAAATATGCATGAAAAGATGGCTGGTGCATTCTTCCACCCAAATGGCATAATGGTGTATTGCAAGTAGCTCCATTTAGTTGCAAAGTTCATTTTACTCCGATCTTCCGACATGATTTTGATCTAGTGGTACCCTGAGAATCCATCAGTGAAAGAATATGCTTGCTGCTCGCTGACATTTTCTAGGACTTCATCTATGAACAGAGTTGGGAATGGGTCATGCACAGATGCATCATTCAATTTTTTAGGGTCTATGCATATTCTCTCTCACCCTTCTACTTATTTTTCTGCACTACCATAGGGATTACCGAGTGGGATTCTTCCATTGGCTCAATGATTCCAGCTGCGAGCATTTTGTTGAGTTCTACGTGGACCTTTTCCTTGTACTTTGGATTCAAGTGGCAAGGCCTCTACTTAACTGGTTTCATGGCAGGTTTTAAGGTGATCTTCATCATCCCTAAGTCACCAACAATTCCCTTTAAATCCGTGATCTTAGTTGGGAATAAGTCCTAGTACTCATGGAGTAACTCAACGACCTTATCCACCATTGCGTCGAAATAGTAGTCGTCGATTGTTGCATACTTAGCTTCGGCTTCCGTACCAATGTTTACCTTTTTTGTCTTTATCGACGCGGTTATGTCAGGCTCTTCAACTAATGGCCCCTGAACCTCGCGATAGCCTTCAATTTCTACAATGTTAACTTTTCATAGATCTTTGTCACCTTCTTCAATATCCACATTGTAACACTCTAGCGTGTAGCTTAGCTGGGTCACCCATTCAAGGTGAATCACTTCTAATGACTCCTGGGGTATTTTAAAGATAGCTTTTTTTATTGCTTGTAGCACATCATCAATAGTATCCCACCAACGATCCTCAAATGTGAAGGTTAATAGGAACACTTCATGCAAGATATCCCATTCACTTGTTCAAGAAAAGAGCTCTTTATCTATATACCAATTCATGGGTATAATATCCAGGGTATGATAGAATAGGTGCACCCACTCAGGTTTTGGCTCTTCCCCATAAGCCTTTGTCAATTTGGCGAGGTGTGCACGTCGAACATCTCGTCTATCATACTTGTCTTTTAATCACATCTGAGCCTTCCCAAACCACATGCACATCATCCTCCTACATTTGTGCCAGTCCTCAAAGCTTCTTTGGTGCGTACACCACCACCTCACAGGCATAGCACGCAGTACCCATTTCAAAGCTTCGAAACATTGTTGTTTTAGCACTTCTCTTTCAAATATGTTTAGGAAGTCGTCCACCTCACTTAACCCATCATACGTAGGCAGATCCCTTACCTCCATTAATACACAGCGTAGTGTTCTTGTCATCATGTTATAGTTCAGCATGGTTACCTCATGTAATTGGTTCTTCCATCACTCTATCTCCTCGTCAGAATCTGATGTGCAAGAGCTTTCAGGCTTCGATGATATTCATCTATCTATGGTTTGGTTTACCCAGTCTTGCTCCCGTGTGGTTATCTTGTAGATGCAGTCCAAGTCATAGTCGCTTTCGTAGTCACACACTAGCTCTAAGTAGCACGATCCTTATATAGGGTCCAAAGGTACAACTATGTGCAGAGAATTTTTCTCAAAAATCATCTTGCGCTTCTTCAGATTTATCACCCCATTCATGTCAGTAGCCCAATCTATTCCTAATAGTGTGGGGTAGGGATTGTTGTCATCAACAATCTTTATTACTTTGAAGTCTTCTAGTGCACCTTCTCCTTTGATATCCATTTTGATTCCCTGCAATCTCCCCATAGGTAGGATCTTTTGCTGGTTCGAGATTCATAATTGGATAGGAGACCATTGCAACGTAGGCCTTCCCATCCACTCCCATCTTTTCTTGAGCAAGACGCTCGTGTTCGATCATAGATCCAGAATCACTTGGTCCATCAAATATTCTCCAATATGTGTGGTCAATCTCATCTCCCTTCCTGTTCATGTTGTGTGCTTTCTGAGATTTTAGACTTCACGTGGTTCTCCTAGCGTGGCCCCAACATATCTATTTATGAGTTCCTGTAGCCCCTTTACAACCTTGTTGTCATGCAGTAGCTTCATGGATGTTTCCAGGAACATTGTGAGCATCGATGGGTCCATTTCCAGCTCTGGTATGTCTTTGCTTCCTGAAGTAGAGGCATGAGCGAACCTCTTCTTGGCCTCCAGGAAGGTTTCCTTAGCGTCCTCCAAATGGAACTTTGGTTCCTTCGTTGGAGCCTTGCGAACTCAAGTACTTTCTTTAGGCTTCTTACCTTTGTCATCTGTTGTCGTAATTCCACTTTGGAGTACAATATTCATGTTAGGGTCTTCCTTGTGTGTCTTAGACCTCATAATTTGCAAGTTCTGAGTTAGGGGAGGTTGGAGTGCTCATTTATTGCGTAGTCGCGCTATTAGTGTGGGACAATCCTCCATCTCATGATCAAACAATGTACAATACAAGCATGATGGGCATGTTGGATTTGTACAATTGCGGGCATAATGTCTTGGCCCTCCACAATTATAACATATCAGTTATCCATGACCTCTAATAGGTCCTCCTCCACCTCGGCCTCATCCGCGCCCCTGAAATCTAGTTCACGCCATCCCTGTGTTCTGGTTAAGGGGTCGTATTTCAGCCTGAATTCTGTAGGTAGGAGATCGATCCATCATCAGCACATAACTTCTATAGGTGCGCTCATCATGTCCCACTGATCTACAAAAATTATAGAAGAACAACTGTGAATTCTACGTGTACTTATGTAATAAATGGTAGTTATCTCTAGAATGCTTTCCTCCTATCTGACAAATCGGGCACAGTAGTGTAGGTCTTGCACTCGGTCCTGCTTATACCTTTGGTCTCATTGGCATTGGTCCTCCTCCCGCGAGGTAATTCATGAACACTGAGTAGTGGTCCTTGTCGTGTCCCTGACCCTTGCACTTTATGCACCATACCTTGTCACAAACTTCTGGGTGAGTTGTCTTATCTTGTTTCAAACTTTGGATCCCAAGGCACAAGTTTTTAACTATGCATGAATCTATTGAACCCCCAGATCGGGATCCTATATCGGGGTCTCATGCAATCTCATCACGACCTCCAAGGCCTTAGCCTAAGTTGTTAACCTCTATTGTGACAACACATTCCTTAGATGTGGCGTTAATGATGCTACAAACCATTCACAATGTAGTCCATCTGCCAATATCATGTTAGCTTTGCCAATTATGCACTTTAGTCTCTGATCTAACTCCCAAGGGGTCTCACTTGGTAGCATTGTGATTTCCTTGAACCTAATGATAGACTTCGCCTTTGACTTCAGCCTGCTAAATTATTTGTTTAGCAGAGTTTGAATATCTACAATCCCTACATTTGTCTTGTCATTGGAATGCTTAATGTACAAGGTTAGTGCGCGATCTTGCAGAGCGATGATCGTTGTCACTTTCTTTATATTTTCATCCATAAATCCCTACGCATCCAATACAGTTTTTATCATGAACCAAAACTTGTCTAGATCTTCATTTCCTACTCCCTTTAACACTGGCAATTTGATCACGCTCACCATATTGACTCGTGGTGGCGGTGGAGGTGGTATGGATGAATATGGGGGTGAAGATAGTGAAACTAGTGAGGGTGTGGGTGGGGATGGTATGCACAGAATTATCTACCTTATCAAATTGATCACACTTCTTGGTGAGACCTTCGTGAGATCTCCCTTGTCCCCTCGCGGAGGTGAAATCAAGGGGCTAGTTTCTAGTTCTACACTACCTTCATTTCTGTAGTTTTTCCCACTTCACGTAGCCCCAAACATCCATTTATTTGCATAACCCGCTTTTCACACAGTAGAATTTTAATCCAAGTGTTCAAAGGCTTAAAAAACTTACCTCACGGTCTGTTGAGGAAGCGTCATTGTGCCTCGTTGTAGCTGAATACAGTATCTACCATGAATTTAGTAATGAATCCTCATATAATTTGATCGAGTCAGTGATCAACAGTGCGCACGATCTTATCCTCCTATGCTTCCAATCTGTGCACCCACTCGTATACCTAAATAGGGAAAGATGTGAAGAAAATTTCATGGATCTCTGTGAATAAGTAGCACTCTAACCACTCTTCTTTTGATAGTCACGGATTCCTATTCTCCTCCGCCCCGAACTCAAGAATCTTCCTATCCAACCAATCTTCAATTTATTTCTTTGTTGGATTCCAGTGATACAACATCAGACATCTCTATGAAGATCCTGGTCTTGACAATGGAACCATTTGTAGGCTTGTTGGGGCCTAACCTAGCTTTGGAGTTAATTAGCCAAACAAATCCCTATGCTACTAGCCCTTTCTGCAACAGTTCGTGGAGCGCAGATTGAATTCTCACCTGAAGTAGTATGTGGAGGTGATGGGACTAGGTTTCCCCACCCTAGAGATGTCTAAGAGGTTGATTTGGTCCAACTGTTAGCCCCTTCGCATAGGTTACTTTTTGCACTTCAATGCTCTGATATACTTTCCTTTGTGCAACTCTAACTAGGGGCTGTGGGGCTTCCACGCTACTGGAGCAATGCTCTGTGTTATTTCCCTAGGTCACACCTGAGATCTTACTTATCTTCCTATACCAGTTAGTTACCTTCACGTAAATGGATGCATTACATTATATTTATTTATACAACAAATTCATATGTGTTCACATAGAAAATAACAACACACTTGCAATTTATACCCAATAATACATTAAACAAGAAACGATACAAAGAAATATGATAACACTTCTCTTTATTAATTCTTCAAATGGTTAGAGACTCGACCTGCCCTGTGCACTCAGTTGCATAGGTCTACGCACTCAACTGCAGGCTACTAGGCCTCTACACACTCAATTGTAGAGCCTTCTCTTACTCTACGACCCAAAGACAATTTACACTTCAACTCAATCTCTTAGACTCGTCATGCTTTTACTCTATTCCTTCATTCCATTTTTTCTACACTTAGAGCCTCGCTCTAGTTATACAATCCCATGGTCCACAGACCATGGGTGGATCTTTCAAGTCAACATTACATTACAAAAAACAAGGGCAGACAACCCTGCGACTCTATTATGACTTCACGCTCCGTGCCCACAACTCGCGGAGTATTTACAATGGACTTGGTCAAAACTTTGGCTTTAAGCCCCAAAACATGCCTTGGGGTGGATTCGACGCCCAACAATGTTATATTATAAATACTATGATGCACACAAGTGAAATAGTCATAACTATATATATTCTACCATTAATGACAAATACCTATTGGTAGTTTAGGTATTGTATGTTTTGATGAGGACTGTGTTGCACATATTTTATTTTGTAGACATTAACTTGTAGAACCCAAGTGACATATATGTCACAAGTAATTTCAATACTTATTTGCAATTTCCTTGATGGCAATGATACTAGTTTCAGATTATTCAGCATGATTATATTAAGCAATCATTTTGTAAAAACAAGTTTAAATGACATGTGGGTAGTTTGTGTATAGAAAAAGTACATAGAAGCGTGTGTATAATTTTATATGAGGTATTTTTTGTATGTAAAAATCATCTAATAAGTATATGAATACTTTCTCCTTGGAATTAATAATTTACATTATGCTTGAATGATGTATGTTATCCTTCAAGTTGCATACAATGAGCGGATACGGTCCCAAGCTTAGGATGTGATTACATGCATGTGATTACATGGTGTGCATGTATGGCTCATTTGTGTGGTTATAATGACCTACATTTGTATTCTTACATGCATATTACCATGATTTAAAAATTAATTTTTAAGATACTTACATATGATAGATCTATCTTTACATGTTCATAGTCGAGCTTGATGAATAAACAAATTTGTAATAATTGTAAAGTATGATTATTGAAAGTTTGGATGATGAATTTTAGTGGTGTGTTCATCATGGCTTGTAAATATGACTGCAAGGGTTGAGGCAGTAATAGTGGATAAGGAAAGTTTGAATTCGATGTTTACTACATGATAATAGATATATCCTTCCATATTGTCAACAAATTACTTTGCTGATATTAAAATAAAATTAAGAGTTGTAGGATTTTGAGAAAAGGACATAGCTGAATAAAATAAAAATTAATGTCAGTAAAGATAGTCCAATCAAGGAAATAAATTAATGAAATAAATTTTATTCTAGAGAAATCCTAACAAAGGATGAAATATGAAGGGAAAAAATTGATGGCCCTCTAAGTTAGACAACAATTAAGGCCCATGCCTCTAATTTAAACATAAATTAAGGCCTATGACCATCCTTCAACACATTAAACCTCTCTTTTTACATTAGATAATTTATTTTTAACTTTAATATATTCATTAGGAAGGTTTATGAATCATTGCATATTTGTGCCTAGTATTATTTATTTTTGTGGAATACTATGAGAATATTGGGAGATTATGAGGATTTGGAGGAGGAGATAATTTAGGGACTTTCTCCCTACTAAAGGAGGATCACTATTAAATAATAAATCTACAAGATATTATGGAATTGTGGCAAATATTTTGGAACTCCAATGACTGAGAAAATCTAGGAATATGTTCCCTACCGTTTCATGTAGATTCCTAGTATTGGGAACCAGATCCACTAATCAAGGAATTTTGGTGGGGAAAGCTTCCTCCTTTCACGGGGAATGACTCTTAATAATTTTTCAATAAGTACCAAGTCAAAGTTTCATCTAGAGGGATTTTTTTATTAGTCTTATTGTGCAGAGAACTCGTATTTATGCAGTTCCATTGTATTTTCTTGCAAGGATGTAATTGTATTGATAAAAATAATGAATATTGGTGTCATGTTCAAATTATAAATCTTCTTCTCCTCCATAGGTATATGTATTTCCTAGGGCTTGGCCATCCCAGGAGCCTCAGAGCCCTTTTGGATCATTTTCTTTCCTTCTTTTCACTTCTTATTCACATGCATCTCTTGTTTTTATTTCTTTCTATTTCTGCATTTAGTATTAATGATTTCTTGTTGTAGGATTGGGTTAAAAGGTGGATGTGAGTTCTTTTGAAGGATAAAAAGCATCATTTAATCCTTGTAAAATAATTGGAAGGCCATATTAATCATTTAGATACTTGGATTAGCTTTCTTATTCCCAAATCTAGATTTCTAGAACTCCTTTTGTGGCAAACAAAAATAAATTTCTATTATTTTTTAGAGCATGGTAATGAACTTCAATTGAGTTGGTTCCACTTTCATTAGATAAAAAAAAATATTATATTTCATGAAAAAAATTACCCCATTTAATTTTCACTTGATTATGTTACGCATTTTATAAATTTACTAGCTCACTAGTTTTCGAATTTCTATATTTTCGACTAGTAATTTCCTACTATGCTTTAGTGCAGGTTAACAAAGGTAATTTTGAGTGATTACACTTGGAATGGGGACCCAAGACATCCTAGTCAATAAAAAAATGTGTCCCATCCAATTTGGATTTGATTTTCTTGGTCATTCGATGAATTATAACTTCGTATAGTAAATTTGTAACGTCTTGTAGTAAAACAGGGAATCATGTAGGAGAATTAGTACCTCCAGTAGGAAATATTGTGGTGGCCTGTTTTGAGCCCAAATTGAGAAAAATCATCATTTAAATTAGGATTAGGCCCCTAATTTACCTCCAATCCATCAAAATCATTGAACCCGTCTTCCTCCACACCTGTCTCCCCTACCAAAGTTCAAGGAAAGATTAGCATTTGCATTTATAAAACAAGAAGAATAAAAAAGTGAGTTCTTTTATATTTATACCTGCACACAACAGTTAGTACTTTATATAAAAATATCATGCTTAGATTATTTAAAACATCACATGTGACAAATAGTGTTAAAATAGGGTTCTTTTGCAAGAAACATGTGTTAATAAGTAAATAGAGGATTTCATGTTAGTTGACAAGAATTTTTAAATTCAGTCTTTCATTCCTGGAAATAGGAAACATTTCTTTTCTCTCATGACATCAAAGTAAGGACACATTCTATGCTACACGTATAGTGCCGATACCTCTTAAGTTTGTATGAACCCCAGGGTGATCATTAGAGTAGGTAGTCTTGGGAGTTGCAGCATCCTTGCTGCAATACCAAGGCTCATCACTTTTTGGCGGCGTTGTCAAGGAGGTGTCAAAGTATGCATTGTTTTATTTCCTAGTTGATTCATTTACTTTTACTTTTTTCAAAAACAACAAAATATTTGCATTAGGCATATTTCATTTCAAAAAATAGAAAAGTGCATTGCATTAGTGTTTTCATTCAATCATAAAAAACAAAAAAAATCTCCAACACCAATCCACCTCCCATTTGATCACGTGGTGTAGTAAGATCCATATCACCATTCACCTTTTTAGGTAGAAGAAGAAGATGACAAAGAATGTAGAAGAAATGGATGGAGATGATGACAATGAGAAAGATCCTCTCAGATTTCCCATTCAAGATATTAATGTTAATGTGCACATGAAGAACATCCCTCCATCTTTTCTTCCAAAATGTCATGCTATAAGGTCAAAGGATTCAAAAACCTTTCTCTTTGAATTTGAAATTGCTTGTAGATATTATGGTTACTTATTAACAAATCAAAAGATGAGATTGTTTCTGGCAACATTGAAGGATAGAGCTCTTAAATGGTTCGTAAGTTTAGGGACTAATTCAATAAGATCATGGAATGATATGAAAAATATTTCTAGAAAAATATAAATTTCATAATCTCAAAGAAGAAATATTTAGAATGAATAAAAAAGAAGATGAGAGTCTACAGGATCTAATAGAGAGGTTCATGTATAATGTTAAGAGGGAAAAACTACATCATTTAGGATTTGACACACTAAAAATCCTCTTAATTTGAATAATTAGGGATGAACGGATTAATGTCCTTAATCTCATGAGTAGAGGTGATGTATACCAATTATCATTTGAAGAAATTTGTGAAACATGCAAACCCATATCAAGAGGAAGGGCAAGATTATGTCAATCAACATCAAGATCGGTAAGTCAAGCTAAACTTGGAAATTTTATTGATAACTTTAAAATATAAATTCTTAGCAACCTAAGTGAACATGTAGAAATGTTAATAATAAAAAATGAGAAAATAGGAGGTGTTGATATTCGTGTTGTCCATGTAGAATCACATGATGTTAAATGTTGCTCCTCATTACCAAGGTTGAAGGAAGTTCACCAAGAGGACAATGGAGCAAGTCAATTTCCAATGCAACTATGTTTTGTATCTCTAAGAGGACCATGGTAGCCTAGTCAACCTAGCATGATGTAAGAATCTAATTCACAATTTCAAGGTTATGCATATCCACCTCAAAGTAATTGGAACACACCCTTTCATTCACAACATTGGCCATCTCAACCCCAAAACCAATCTTGGCAACAAGGTTGGCAAGGAAATTATGGGAGACATCCACAATATCCTAAGTGTTTTCCTCAATATCCTCCATACCAAACTTCATGTTATCCCTACCATTCATCTCCATCACAACCATAACCCCAACCACATCCATCTCAAATATCCACTCCCACTCAACTACCTGTACCACCATTTCCAAACTCACACATTAAAGTAGCTCAGTTCACTTACAATGCTGAGGTACAACACTTCCAAACATCTCCTCTTAAGATCAATGGTATTCAGCATTGCTCAGGAAGAGTATTGCAGAAAAGGCATTATCTTGATATCATTGAAGGATCACATCCAAAAGAAGAAGATTCAAATGAGAAGACCACAAAATCACAGGCTACACTTGATGAAGAGGAAACATCAAAATCAGAGATCGAGAGAGCTCCCTCATGGTTACCATCAAATCCTCCATGTAGTCAAGAGAAAAATCAACAAAAACAGGAATATTTTAAGGTAATGGTAGAAAAATACATGAAGAATGATCCAGATAAGCAAGAAAACCAAGGGCATCAAAGTTATATTGAGGTTTGGCTCCAGAAAATCAACAAGATGGAGCATCCCTCTCTTCTTCAATTATGCTTGATCCTTTCAAAGTCAAATCATTTGGTCTCTGAAATCCAGGTACATGTCAAATCATTTATCTCAAGCCTACATATCAATTTTTTTGTCATCTGAATGTGCACATGGCTCCATTGGAAGTATGCTTATACTTGAAAGTGATTTTGTTTTTCAAGTAGGGTAGGGTAGAAAAAAAAAACGTGAAAAATAAGAAAATGGAAATAAAAATCTCAGGGGAAAATCTCCTTTGAGGCACCTGAGGTTGGTTCATTGATTGAAAAACTCTATGAGGAAGTCAATGGGTTGGAAGAAAGGAAAAAAATAAAAAATAAAAGATCCTAGGTGAAAACCTTCTTTGAGGTGCCTAAGTAGACCTACTAGTTGAAAACCTTACTGAGGCGGTTAGTAAACCTAGAAAAAAAGGGAAAGAAAAAAAATAAAATCTTTGGTCCATGTATCTCTTTGATGAATGTAGGTGCTCTCCAACATCTGCGAGCAACAAAAACAAGTTAGTACCAAAAGAAAATTAGGTCAAACCTAGTCAAAGGAAGTCAAATTTTGACTTTCTCCTCCTTTGCTCAAATGCTCCAACAAGGTCAAGGTCATGAAAATCCATCACCCTCATCTATTTCCACCATCCACCCATCATTTTCAAGCTTTTCCCATTTAGCTTGCTTTTTGTCCTAAAAAAGTATAGGAAGGCTTTATTTTACTACATGAAACAAAAATACATAGAGCATAAATTTGTTTTTTTTCCATAACTTTAAAACCATGCATCCATTTGCAAATATGTTTCAAGTGGAGATGCATATGGATGATGTTAACATGCTCAAACAATTTCAGCAAATTCCAGTGTAGAGTTTTCGAGAAATCAGCCTCCGTCACCTACAACCATTTTTGAATTTTCTTGATATATGTGCATTCATTTAAAACGTTGTTTCATGGGGGGATGCATATCAATGATGGTAACATGCCCAATCAATTTCAACAAATTCCAGTGCACGGTTTCCAAGAAAATGACCTCCATCACCTTCATCCATTCTTAGTTTTTCTTGAGATCCATGCATCCATTGACCTAATTGATTTTATGGGGAGGTGCATAATGATGATGGAAACATGCTTAGGATGTTTCAAGTCAATCAAGTTTACCATTTGGGAGGTATGGACAAAATAAGTTTTTTACAAGAGGTTGTCCTGAATTACTACAGGAGTTTCCTGTAGTACTATAGGAAGTTTTGAAAATCTACAAGAAAGGCAGTCCAATGGAAAAATTATGATGCAGGCCTATTTTGGGAGGAAAAATGGACATTGACTTCACCACATCTCAGCCAAAACTCATCATGACCATGTCACTCTATGACCACACCTTCCACTCATTCCAATACCTATTTACCCTCCAGCAGAGAAAGGACACAAACATTCAAAAAAAAGGATAGCTACAACAACCTATTTGGAAGTAATAGCATGCTCCTGGCCTAACCTTTAGCACCATGATTAAAATAGGAGAAGAATAACTACAAGCACAATGAAAGTTCTCCAGAGCTCAGTAGCAATAGAGGAAGCCATCACCTGCACATCAACAAGAAGACAATTGATCTACAAGAATGAAAAAGGTAGTCAAAAGATGTACCTAAGTCATGAGAAGCACAACAACATCAACTCAACAGCAACATGCATGTCTTTCCAACAACCATCAGGTAGGTACAGGTACACAATATTCTTGGCCTTTTCTCTTGAGCATATTACAGTTAGAAATTTGTTGTCAATGCATGAGAGATTAGGTTTTATAAGATAAGGATGGGTCAGCAGTCTCAGCCACCTTCAACTAGTTAATTGTAGATCACTCCACTCATGCAATGTTGAAAAGTCAAGTTATGAAGGGTGATGATTTCAAGGAATGAAGACAACATTCAAAAGAAGAAATTTTTGCAAAGGTCAAGTCACCACAACACTCCAAGTTGTCCATCCACTTCAAATTCACTATGTATCCATCATTCATCCATCCCATTTTATAATTTCAAGAACAACCCCTATCTCACCCTGAACATTTCTTGAAAAAGAAAATATAGCATCCTCTCCATTTTCAAAAACCTACATCATTTCTCATCACTCTGATACACTTACAAGACTCTGAAGGAAGAAGGAATGACTACTACCAGAAGACAAAAATGTTGTTACAAGAAGGAAGAAAGAAAAAATTGTGTTAAAACACAAAATGATAGTGCCTAAGAGAGACCTAATCAAAATAGAGAACTCCAAGTCCATTAAGCAACCATCTTGGCCACATGAGAAAAGAAGAAGACAACAAAAGAAAATGAGGCATCCACCATCAAAACATAACTCAAAATGCGGTCATGAAAAGAGTCTTTCCAAGAGGTCTCTAATCTCTTTCTAGATTTTTTCCAATGCCTAAAAGATGTTATAGAAATGAAAGAAAGGCATGGGAGTCAAGTTGAGGGCTTATCCTAGGCTCAGACTATAATTTATGCTCAGAAAGGGTTTCATGTAGTTTTAATAGGGTTTCCTGTAGTTTTGACAGGAGCTACTATAGGATGTCCTAGTTCTCATCTAAAGACATTTTGAAGGTTTCAGTTGTTTCCAAATGGTGGAAAAAGGTAGCAGAAGGTTGATAAGGATGTGGAAGACCTTGAAAAACTAAAAATATTCAACAACCATCTTGAATAAGGGGAAGAAGGCAAACTAATGGTCTCAAGAAACAAGGATTTTTCTTTGCACAAATATGTTTTTCAGCTTGTCCTTGTAGAAATTACAACCAAGATTCTTAATGCATAAGAGAGAGACCACCAAGGTCATGAATGAGGCAGAATGAGGTCACTAAGTCTCTCAGAGGATAAGCAACAATTTTAGGAGGGGGTATGATGGGCCTCTAAATTAGACATAAATTAAGTCCCGTGCCTCTAAATTAAACATAAATTTAGGCCTATGACCATCCTTCAAGACATTAAACATCTTTTTTTAAATTAGATAATGTATTTTTAACTTTAATATATTCATTAGGAAGGTTTATAAATAATTTCATATTTGTACCTCATATTATTTATTTTTGTGGAATATTATGAGAATATTGGGCAGATTATGAAGATTTGGAGGATGAGATAATTTAGGGACTTTCTCCCTACTATAGGAGGATCACTATTAAATAATAAATCAACGAGTTATTATGGAATTATGGCACATATTGTGGAACTCCAATGATTGAGAAAATCTAGGAATGTGTTCCCTCCCATTTAACGCAGATTCCCAGTATTGGGAACCAGATCCACTAATCAAGGGATTTTGGTGGGGAAAGATTCCTCCTTTCATGGGGAATGATTCTTAATAATTTTGTATAAGTACCAAGTCAAATTTTCCTCTAGAGGGATATTTTTATTAGTCTTGTTGTGGAGAGAACTCATATTTTTTCAGTTCCATTGTATTTTCTTGTAGGGATGTAATTGTATTGATGAAAATAATGAAGATTTGTGTCATGTTCAGCTTCCAAATCTTCTTCTCCTCCATAGGTCTCTAATTTTCCTTGGGATTGGCCATCCTAGGAACCTCAGAGCCCTTTTGTATCATTTTCTTTCCTTCTTTTCACTTCTTATTCACATCCATCTCTTGTTTTTATTTCTTTCTATTTCTGCATTTAGTATTAATGATTTCTTATTTTAGGATTGGGACAAAAGGTTAATATGAGTTCTTTTGTAGGATCACAATCATCATTTAATTCTTGGAAAAGATTTTGAAGGCCATAGTAATCATTAAACTAATTGGATTAGTTTTCTTATTCCCAAATCTAGATATCTGGAACTTCTTTTGTGGCAAAGAACAATAAGTTTTTTCTATTTTTTAGAGCATGATAATGAGCTTCAATTGAGTTTATTCCACTTGAATTAGATCAAAAAAATATTATAACTCATAATGAAAGACACCCCATTACATTTTCACTTGATTAGGTTAGGCATTTTATAGATTTACTAGCTCACTACTTCTCGAATTTCTAGATTTTCGACTTGTAATTTTATGCTATTTTTTAGCAGGGGTTAACAGAGATATTTTCAAGTGATTCCAATTAGAATGGGGACTGAAGACATCCTATTCAATAAAAAAAATTGTCCCATCCAATTTGGATTTGATTTTCTTGGTCATTCGACCAATTATAACTTCGTATAATAAATCTGTAACATTGTGTAGTAAAACAAGGCATCCTGTAGGACAACTAGGGGATCCTATAGGAGAACTAGCACATCCTGTAGGAAATCCTTTAGCGGCCTGTTTTGAATGCGAATTGAGAAAAATCATCATTGGAGTTGCGATTATGCCCCTACTTAACCTCCAAGCCATCAAAATCATTGTACCCCTGTTCCTTCACACCTGTCTCCCCTGCCAAAGATCAAGAAAAGATTAACATTTGGATTAATAAAGAAAAAAGATTAAAAAAATAATTCTTTTATATTTATACATGCACACAATAGTTACTACTCTCTAGATCATATTTCATGCTTAGATTAGTTAAAACATCACATTTGACAAATATGGTTAAAATAGGGTTTTGTTGCAAGAAAAGTGTTTTAATAAGTAGATAGAGGATTTCATGTTACTTTACAAGCATTTTTAAATTTAGTGTTTCATTCCTACAAATAGGCAGTATTTCTTTTCTTTCATGAAAGCAAAGGAAGGACACATTGTATGCTACACATATAGTGTCGACACCTCCTAAGTTTGTACAAACCTCGTGACGATAATTAAAGTAGCTAGCCTTGGGAGTTGAAGCATTCTTGGTGTAATACCGAGGCTCATCAGAAATCTTGAAGCCTTACCAAGTTATTGGAAAACAAAAACAGATAAAATGGCAAGCGCTCTTTCCATAAATCATGGCCAAATGATGAAAAATCAACAATAAAGGTATATAAATGGAATCTATATAGATTACCAGAAATAAATTCATTAATTAATTGGTTTCCATCCTAGAACAAATTCTAAAGGTTTTCTTGTCATGAAGTTGCCATGAAATATCATTAAGCTCATGAAAGGTAGGACTTTGTACGTAGTATGAGACTATATATTTTTATTATTTAAAAATGTCTTTAGATTTAATATTGTTGTGTTGATTGGTGCATCTACATGTAATTATGCAATTCATTTCTGGATATGCTTTTGCCAATGGTTGAATTGTTAATTCACCCTTAGTGGGGAAATGCTCCAAATATACACAAGTGGAGGGAACTAAACCTTATGAGGTGATTATTCAGATATTTAGTAACAACACACATAATTAGATATCCATAGTTTGGAACCTACAGGTTTCTTCTTGAGTAAAACAATATTCCAATAATTGTAACTAAGATATGTATGAGGCATAAATTACATTTCCAATCTAGAGTGAATTAGGGTCAGAAATGTGAAGAGTGTGCACACATGAAATACAACTCATTGTATGCATGTTGGAGAAGACATCATACATCAATAATTTATGGGCAATGGGATTGACACCCAAAAGTACATCTTGGGTGAATATTTAATGGGAGTGTAAAAGAAGCTCCTAATGCTTCTCAATTAATAGTAGTAAGACAATATTAAATACAAGCTCAAGGGAACATTCTCAAGTTCACTCAAATTTCAATGGGTATATTATTGCAAATCAAAGTATGCACCTCAAACTTCACAAACTTGATGTGCACATCCATCCATATATAGATGGGGTTCTATTAATATCTCACAAATAGGAACCTTTCAAATCTATAGCAAGAAGAAGATGCTTCTAGTAGAATGATTGTATATCTTACAATTGTACTTCTTGTGGGATGTGATAATATGAAAATGATTTGTGTGTTTCTAATATATATAAACAAAGTATACATGCTTAATGAAATGAAAAACAAATTAGATATTGTGGCGTTGGATGCACTTGAAGTAGAAATACAAAATTTCAGAGAAGCCTAATGACTAACAAGAATTGTATACTAGAATTAGAACATAACTTGTCTGAATTAATAAACAAATTTTTGGTAAACCAAAAGGTTTCACATTAATACAACTTATGATGATCTAAGGATCTTATGCTAGTAGTAAAATAATACATGCACCAAATAAGTTGTGACATATAAAAAGTTCTAGCTCATGAAGAGAGAGGATAACAAACCACGAAACAACTCGTTAAATCATTAGGATGCTTAAACCATATTGATGGCGAAGTGGTATTGGTAATTGATATTGTTGTGTACAAAGGTAATTTTTTTCGATAAAATGATATCTATAAATATATTCAAATAAATTGACAATCGTACAATCTAAAATGCATATTTTGTACCACTATTTCCTATAAAGAAATAAGGGAGAAGTGTACCTGTCAGATTGCATTGATAGTGTTGTCTAGTTTTGAATATCATAACATAACAATTATTTCACAAAAAAATTACTTTAAGGAATTTAATAATTGATGAATTATATTTGACCAAGTCATAATCTAGTGTTAACATGGGGTATCAACATGCTAATGACCTGGGTTCACACCCTAGTACACATAGTGCCTAAAAACGTAATGGGTGTGGAATTGAGAACATTGTAGCCTTCCTTGATGACTCATGTATATTAAGTGTTTATTTCGTTTCAGATATACACAAAATTGTTCATGGCCAACAAAGTGTTGGGAGTAGTGGTAAAAAGAGAAAACAAGAAATAAAATGGCATAACTATATTATGTGTGGTATACTTTTAAGTACCAAACAATTATTTTTCTTGGGTAAAGACAAGGTTAAGATTATTATTAAACTTAAAATATAATATTGAAGGCCATACTAGATTAGATATGAAAATATTTCTTTATGATTGGGTGGAGGTCATATTCTGTTGTTATTAAAACTTTTCCAGTCATAGCATGAATCCCAAAACCAAAATTTACTTCTATACTAAAGCAATATTATGCATGATTACCTCTATGTTATTATTTTATATTACTATTGAAATTTTCCTACAACCACAAGATATATGAACAACATTATATCATTAAAAGCAATTAAATGATTTGACATGAATTTATGTGGTTATGCTCTAGTTGTAGAAGTCAAATAGGTCCATTAATTATCTATTCTCCAATTGATAAATCGAGCATGGTTTGATTGGACTTCCCTAAAACTAGTAATTTTTGGCATAATAATAACATGGTTGAAAACATGTGGATCAAGTATATGTCATGCAGGTGATGCTATGGAAATTTGGTATTGTGTACACTTTGTACAAGTGGTACTATGTACAAGCAGTATATATGGTACTGGTATGAATGCATGTATTTCATGATGATATATGTGATTTATAGTTGTATATCCACACTATCTATATGTACACATTGTTGATGAGAAGACATTGGGTGATTTCCTGGTGTGGCAACTAGTCGAGAGTGCATATAGAAGAAAGACAAAGGTGAAAGATAAGGATTGATTAAAGGATAAGTATCAATGTTTAATTTCAGATTCATATGCATGAGATTTATGATTATGTTCTATGATGATTACATGTGATCTATGATTGATGGTTACATATGATTTATGGTCTTAATGATTATGTTTTGAGCTAACTTGATGTGATATTTTTATACATGTTTATTGGTCGAATATGTGAGTTTGACTTGTTGTGACTAATGAAGGGAAACTGCAAGAAGAAAGTGCTTGACAAGAACACAAATGCATTGGAGGAACAACATTTCTTCCTATTATTTAAATAGAATGAAAATCAGGAATCATATTAAGTGGTAGGCAACAATAACCCATAGCTACTCAAATAGTAGTACTATTATATCAAGTTATGATATTAACTATGGCAAATAAAATTGATTTTTTGCATCTGAAATCTCTCAAAAAATTGATTGGAAAAAATATTACAGGTAGCGATGGAAGGAGATTTGCTGGTAGAACTCTTTTGTAACCTATATATCAAAAGATCTAATTCAGGAAGCAAGGCCATGGGAACCTATAATTTTAGAAACAACTACCTATGCACAAATAAAGAAATTGTAAGACGTAGTAATACACTAAGGGCGGTGTAAGATTAAAGGGGGGAGTATGTAACAACCCTCCATTGTATGTATCTCTCTATTGCTATCATGCTGGACCTAATCTAAGACTGAGTTATAATAGACAAGCTAGGTATGAGGTGTAACAACAAAAGCAAATACTTTGTTATTAATTACATAAATATAATTTAATCAGTTGGAAAACAAGACACCAAAGATGAGATCCTTGCCAAAGGAAATCTCATCGGTGAATGGGAATGAATAATTCTTTCATGATAAGACTTCTAGATCCAATTCTAGATAAGATTAATGGATTGGGAGATAAATATTCATTAATTTACTTAGCTGGAGAAAGATATTAAGTTTAAGAAAAACATAAAAGCCTTGCAAGAGAGAAAGGAAAGCTTTTATGAGGAAAAGCCTCGAGGGAGATAAAGGTGAGATTTTCTTGGAAAAGCCTAGGGAAATGGATAAAAAGATCCATAAAAGTGGGATGTTGCTAAAGGAAACCATGTCACGAAAGAGGGTATTAAATACCCATTGAAGAGATCAACAAGAGGCAGTTGATCCATGGCAGTAATTCTCATCTCAGAGGTGAACTACAGGAAGTCAGTTCTAGATTGGGTAGTAGTGCTCAATTTTCCAAGTGATAGTTCTTCAGCTAATCTGGTCAGATTCAATTGCATGTGATGTTTTGAATGTGGCTCCTTACTCGTTATGTTGTTGAATCTTTGAGCTTGTGGGTATAATTGCATGTGTTATCCTTGTTATAAGAGGATTAAATACTTATGCATGTGACAAGGATTGCATATAAATTGAATCAAATAGTAAATTTAGTGATGGGAGCATAATAGCTGGGTATTACTATTGGATCAAGGAGCTATGTGGCTAATGTTATTATTGGGTTAAGGAAGTATGTGATAGTTAGGGGGATTTTTGAGATGTGCTTGACTTGGACATAATTGGAAAAGCTCTTCAAAGAGAAATATCTATTTGATGTTATTACAATATTAAGGCATAGGAGTTATATGAAATCAATATGGAGAAATTAACAGATGAGGAATATGTCACCAAGTTCCTATGGCTATTGAGGTATGTACCATATCTCATGGATGAGAAAGTCAAGATTATAAGGATCATTAGTGGGTTGCCTATGGCATTTAGGGATACAATTGAGTTGTTGGAACCACTAACTCTGAAATATGCAATTAAAATTTGAAGCACTATTATAAGAAAGTAAAACAAAGACCAAAGTTCAAGGGGAAATGGTAGGAAAAGAATAACACTAGAAATAAGAGAAATTGGCCCAAGAGAAACTTGGAAAGGGGGATGGCAAGTGAGTAGCCCTTGTAAACCATTTCCAGCAAAAATCTAGTGTTCTTGTTAAGAAAAATATGTAATAACCAGCAGATGAGAAGACCAATTTTGAGGGATGAGATCGACTAAAATGTTGGATTTGTGGTCAAAATCGTAGGAAAAGGGACTGCCCATGTTAAACAAAATTTGGACCAAAGAAATATAGTGCTCAAGAAGCTCATACATTGGGTGATGTAGCTCCGAGTATGCCAAGAATTTATGCATCACTTGACAATTTTCAAGAAGAGCATTAGGAATCCATCATTGAGATGGACGGTAAGTTGCATGATCTTTTCATTTCCATTTTAATTGATACAGGTTATAATTATAGTTATGTTAGCCCATAGCTTGTTGATAAATGAAATCTAGTCATGGAATTACATGAAGAACCATGGCTGGTTTAGTTAGCAACTAGAAAAAAAAAAGGAAGATCAATCATTGGGTAAGTTCATGAGTATTCAAACTCAGTGGCATGCCTATAAAAGATAACTTTAATGTATTTCCACTAGGCAGATTGGCATACTATTGGGCATGGAATAGTTGTATTTACACTGAACCGAGATAGATTATTTTAAAAAATAAATTGAATTCTTAGATGAGCAAGGAGAGAGCGGATTTTGACAGGGGAAAAGAAGTCCTACATCATTAAGGTTGAGCACTACCATGTAAGCCAAATGCAGCAATAGAAAAATATGTTCCTTATTTGCATCACATGTTTCTAGTGATAAGAAAGTTAACAATGAGAGTACGAATGAGGAAAAATGATTGTTGAGAAAGTATCTCGATTTGAAGCAATATACATATGTCTTTATTGGGGAAGTTCTTGGATTACCTCATCACAAAGAGATAGATTTAGCTATCGATTTTTACGTAGAGTAGCACCAGCATCCACAAAACCATACAGAATGGGTACCCATGAACTTGTGGATCTAAATTTGTAGCTCAACGAAATGATTGATAAGGGTTACATAAAGCCAAGTGTGTGTCCATGGGCAGCACCTATATTGTTTGTAAAGAATAATGATTGAACCCTTAAACTATGCATCATCTACAAGAAATTAAACAAGTTTACCATAAAGAATAGGTACCCATTCTCAAGAATTAATGACCTCTTTGATCAATTGAGCTAAGAAGAGGTCTTCTCCAAGATTGACTTGAGGTCAGGATGCCACCAAGTAAGGATCAAGGAGGATGATATTCATACAACTTCTTTCAGGAAAAGTTATGGACACTTTGAGTTTTTTGTGGCACCCTTTGGGGTTAGTAATTCCCTAGCTTTGTCCATGTTCCTAATGAAAAATGTTTTTCGTCCCTACTGAGACAAGTTTATCATTTGTTTTGTTGATGACATAGTAATGTACTCCAAAACAAAGGAAGAGATTGCGAATAATTTGGTGGCAATGTTGCAATTGCTAAGGGAGTGCAAGCTATATGCAAGGCTTAGCAAGTGTGACATTTTTCAATTCATAAATAAACTACTTGGGACATGTTGTTTATAATCAAGGGATATTAGTTGATCTACAAAAGATAAAATGTATCATGGAATGGCCAATGCCAAGGAATGTGAATGAGATCAAGTCATTCATGGGATTCGGGGGTTACTACAGGATATTCATGAATAATTTCTCCAATATATGGCACCTTATCACATCCTTTTACAGAAAATGGAATAAATTTGAGTGGATAGCTCAGTGTGCAACTAGCTCTGAATAGTTGAAGCAGTTCCTCACCAAGTAAACAATGTTGATAATTGCAAACCTTGACAAGGATTTTGTGGTATTCATGGATTCCTATAAGGGAGGGCTTGGTGAGGTCTTGACACATGAAGGAAATGTAGAGTTTTATGTGTGAAAAAAATTAAATGAGGATGAGGTGAATGATGTAACTCATGACTTAGTGTTTGCTGGCATCATCCATGCACTAAATATGTAGAGGCATTACCTCCTTGGAAGAAAAAACATACTTATGACAGACCATAGTTGGCTCAAGTATCTATTTAGGTACATTAAGGATAAAGAAACTAAGGTTATTGATTCTCTTAGTAGGATAATTCAAGTGGGTCAAGTTGTAGTTGTAAGTTCCTATAAGACAAGCCTAGTAGAAAAGGTCAAAATTGTTGGACAACGTAATGAAAAATACCAACAGTTGAGAGAAATGTTGTACAAAGTTGTGAGGATGAGGAATATCACCTCACTGATGACGACCTACTTAGAGTTAAAATAAAAATTGTCGAGCAGTGAAGAATTGAAAAGGCTCATAATGAAATAATTTCATGATAAGCCTTATCCAGGTCATCTAGGGTACCAAAAGAGCTTAGAGTCATTAAAACATTTTGGTATTGGAAAAATATGAAAAAGGATGTGGCTAGTTTTGCAACAAAATACAACCAATTCTAGTAGGTGAAGGTTGATTACAAGCATCTGATAGGTTTGTTGCATTATATTCCCATTTTGAAATGGAATTGGGAAGTGATTTCCATGGATTTCATTATATGTTTTTCTAAAACATCTAGGAAACATGTTGCAATCATGGTAGTGGTTGGTAAGCTATGTAGGGTAGCTCATTTTGTAGCAGTCAAGTCCACTAATTATGCTAGTAAAGTAGCAAACATATGAATAAAGGATATTGTGAGGCTGCATGGTATTCCCAAAAAAATTATATTAGACAAAGATGCGAAGTTTACTTCATGGTTCTGGAAGGAAGTATTTTCAGGGTTCAAGAGAGAGTTGGAATTTAGCACAATGTATCACCCATAGCTAGATGCAAAAATAGACAAAAAAAAATAGGATCCTTGAAGACATCTTTAGGATGTATGTAATATATTAGCCCAAGAAAATGTTAAAAATACATTCCTCTTGCAAAGTTTTCTTAGAAAAATGCATACTAAGAATACATAAAGATCAGCCCATTTGAGGCATTGCATGATAGGAGTCACAACACTCCTATCAACTGGAGTGGTCCAGTGAATAGGGTCCTTCTTGGGTCTCATATGCTTAAGGAAATGGAGCAACATGTTTACCTCATCAGATAGAATTTGCAGATGGCTGAGGATATGCAAAAAATATATCCAAACTAGCATAGGGTATAGAAATAATTTCAAGTTGGGGAACATATTTATCTAAAAGTTAAACCCATGAAAATCTCCTTAAGGATTGGGTCATGTGCAAATTGACACCATGATATTTCAGGCCTTTTGAAATACTTGAGAGGATTGGGGCAATGGCCTATAACTTGGATTTACCTCCTTCAATTAAAGTTCGTGATGTTTTCCATGTTTCCTCACTAAAAAGGTATGTGAATTATTCTAATAATGTCATTGATTGTTCTTTTCTATAGGTGGAAGCAGAGGGAGTTGAGTTCTAGCCAAAGCCATTATGCATTCTAGACCACATGTATCTCATGCTTCAAAATCGAATCATAGAGAAAGTTAAAGTGTAGTGAAAGCACTTTTGACGAGAAGAAACTTAGCCATTTTAATTTTTTGTTTGAACTAAATGTGTATATGTATATATTTGTAAGTATTGTATAGTGTTTTGTATATAAATCTACGTAAAACAATGTGTATTCATAGTTTATTTCTAGTGTTTCATATGAGTAAAAGAACACCAAGGGAAGTGTTCCCTCAATTGGAAGGGGTTTGTGATAACCCCCAACATGGTTCTCTTGTAAAATGCTTAGTAAATTTTATTACAGAAATAAAATCTAAAGGGGGACTTAGTCAAGGGATACATACGCCAGAGATGAGAGGAGGCTACTTTCTTTAGATTTCAAGGAGTGTCTTGTGCAAAAATTTGAATAATTTTGGCGCAACCATTAAAGGGTTGGTTAGTGAGCCTTAATGAATTTGCCATGAAATTAATTTTGGTTACAAGGAAGTACATATGCCCTAATACCTTGAAAAAGACTAACAAGACAAGGAGAAGAATATTAGTGAAGCTGACTATGCTGGCAGCAAGGACAAAAGCCAATCCCATCGTAGAAGAGAAGACAATAGAGAAAAGAGAGGGGGAATTATCACTATCATTCACAGAGGAGAGACAAAATACTCACTCACACGTTGGGTCATATAAGATTTATCATTTACCAAGAAGAGAGAAGAAGGAAAATGAACTATTTGGGTTGGAAATATTTCTAAATAGGTAGTTTCTCCTCAGTGAGGAGCAATGCCTCTTGAGTCCTTGTAAAGGAAGATGGTTTAGATGGTTTTCTATAGATTCCCTCAGTGGCGTGAGTGGGGTATTGTGTCCTTGGAATCATGGAGGGAGAGCCTTTGAAACCTTCTTGATTTTGATTTGTATTGGGCTCTAGATTCCCCTATGTCATTGGAACCACTATGTGCTGGTTAAGGGTGGAGAGGTTACTCTCTGGAATTCCTTGATATCTTCAGGTGGAAGAAGCTAGCTTATGGACTACCTGTGCTTCATTTGACTATTAAGTGGATGGGTGGTGGAGGAGGGAGGTCCTTTGGAGTTCTTCTTTCAACTGGAAGTTGGTGTTTTATCCCCAAAGAAAACCCCTCAGTCTCTGGAATTTGGCTCGAGGGTGACAACTGCAAGTGAGCTTGGCTACAACTGTCTAAGTTTAGCTAGACAGTCTTTGTCCTAGACTGACTAGCCCAAAATATTATAATATAAGTGTTCTTGTGCCTACAATGTCATTAGGTATTTTTCTAAAATGCATTAATCATGTGTTTGCAATGTTATTAAGTATGTATATATATTATTGTACTAAATGGTGTGTACATGAGAAATGGGTAAATTCGTGTTATAGATTGAACGATGCTCATAAATGTGCGGGACAAATTAAAATTATTCTCTAGTTAATTTATTATACCTCTGAAGCATGAGATATTGCCATTATTGTAACATAAATTATTTCCACAATTATTTTAGCCAACATGTAGGAGCTTATACTATCAAATGTGTATGAATAATATATTGGTATTTTCAGGAGGTGGAAACTTTTCAGTATACATAGATGGAGTGTTATTAAGTAAGAGAAATAAGCCATTGGTAATCTATGTTTGGAATTTTCTATGAAGTTTCCTTTGAAGAATTTTTAAATATTGTGATTCACACATTTCTCAAGGTATCTCTTGAAAACGTTAATTGCATAAAAAATGAAGTTCAAAGGATTCCAAGTCAACTCCATATTTTCAAGCATGAATGAAAATAAACAATGGATGATAGAGAATTTAGTGGCAATGTATTCAACACCTAGCGGTCACAGGTTTTAGGAAAATTTATAGAATCCAAAGAAAACAATAGGAAAAGTATGCAACATTTGAGAATTTGTTCCAAATTTGAAGGCATTGAATTCCTTTCAATTCTTCTTGCAACAATTTAGAATTGTTGTTTATTTTTATTTTATTTGTTAGGATTTGATCTCTAAAATCTTGCAACCATTTTAATATTATGATTTTTAATATATTGTTTTAGTTGTAATGATGAAGAGTTCACTTTTTGGGACAGGATTTTATTTTTTATTTTTTTGTAAAACCTAAATTCTTTAGAATTTAACAAAGCTTTCTAGCTTCAACTAATAGTATAATTGTGTTTTATGTAAGTGCTCATAGTTTTCCACAATCGTTTTCTTCATATATTTTGATGTTGTGCGGATAATTGGGAAAGGAAAGGTTGAGGATTATCCTCCCCAAAATCCCCTGTCAAAGTTAGGTTCATTATCGAGTAGATCAAAGTGACAGAGTGCCAACCCTCTGCACCATTAATTTGTTTCCTTATGCATAACAAAGAATTATGTTTTGTCAAGTTGTTGAAGGATCTACACACACTTTCAAATCTTATGAGCTAGCATAAATATTAATTCCGAGTTTGATTATTGGCTGATATTTTATTTGATCTTATGTAAACCTCTTTCAAGCTATTATATTTTGTCATGATGGGATGCTGACCTTTTATTAGAGCTTTGCAGGTAGTGTTTTATCTGTTTAAGAAGGGATTACAAACTTGAAGGAAACATCTCTCAAGACCCCTAATTCTAGCCACATTTCTTTATAGGTAGTTGTTTTGTAACAATGAAGAAAAAAAGCCTTGTAACACAAAGGGAGCCCCATCTGGTTCAAGGGCTCATTTGGACCTAAAATAGATTCAGTTGATTTCTTAACACAATTTCTTAGCAAATAAACTACCTTGAAGAAATAGATAAAATAGTATCAATATTCTTAAATTCTACAATTGTTATTTTAATCCTAATTTTAGGTAAATAAGATGACCCCAATGGATTTCATCCTATAGTTATTTTTAATGTGATCTTCAAAATCATATCATTATTTCTAGTGAACTACCTTAAACCCCATCTCAAAAACATCATTTCTATTAAGTAGATAGGCTTTCTAGAGGGTCACCAAATTTTACATGGGATAATGACAACCCATGAAGTCATTCATTCTCTAAAAAAAAGTAAAAAACAATAGCATGCTCATCAAACCAAACCTCTCTAGAGCTGATGATCAATCGAATTAGGATTATCTCAGTTGGATATGATTTTGGATTTCCCTCTCAATGAATCTCTTTTGTCCAATCTCTTATGTATACCCTCTTTTTTCTATCTTGCTTAATGGCTCTCCCATCGTGAAATTTAATGCCTTTCATGGTTTAAGACAAGGAGACTACCTTTCCCCTTTCCTTTTTACAATGGCACTTGAAGGTCTTGGTCATTATATTAAAGACCCAACGAGTCAATACATCATGAGAGGTGTCTTCCTCTATGGAAATTATTTTCCAATTACTCATGAACAATACGTGTATGATATAATGATTTTTTCCCAACCCTCTCCTTGAGATACTAGAGCACGGAAATCTACTCTTGGAATTTATGGATGCTTCTTGAACTCTAATAAATGGAGAAAAATCTAACATTTATTTCTTCAACACCAATCACTGCTCTTGTACAACATAATTTGGACACACTATTGGACTTTCAGAAAATTAGTATCCCAACTAAATACCTTGGAATTCTATTGGTGATGAAATCATTTAGACCTTCATGTTGGCAACATGTTTTATAAACAATAACCCAAAAACTAGATAGTTGGGTATTCTAATCCTTAAATATACCAGGTACTTCTTAAATTAGTTCTCCTAGTTCTCCTAGCTTTGTCAATATATCAATTATCAGTTTTATTAGCCCGCAAACTTATCTACATATACATCACTTCCATATTCATAGAATTGTCATGGTGAGGAACTAAACACATAAAAAATAGGTGTTAATGGCATGAAAAAATATTTTGGTCCCAAAGATGGCTAGTGGATTACTTTTTAGAGACCTATAAATCATGAATAAATCAATCGAGGGAAATTACCATGGAGATGGATACAAGAAGGCGAGGAGATATATAAGGAGATATGGGACAATAAATAAAGGAATTAACCCTCCAAAGTAGAAAAATTGCAGGTTACTATTTCTCCTTTAGGATGACCTATTTGGAATCTAGCTTAAGAAAATAGAACTCTAGTTTAAGGCCATGCTTTTTGGGAAACCGGGAACATTTGAACAACTCTTTTACGAAGAAGATTAACAAAAAATCCCTCTTCTAGGTGATTAGGGAGATCTTAGGGAGTTGAGGGAATTTATTAAAGATTATGCGGGTGTAATTTTTGGATATTTATGGAAAACTAATCAAAAGCGTAATCTCTATAAATCAAAGGGAAATTGGTCAAACCACTAGGATTTACATACATGGCTAGTCTAGTCCAAGTTTTATGTGAACACAAAATACACATTTCACAAGACAAGGATAAACTTCACTATGGATATAAAGTTAAAGGTATGTTTAAGGTAAATGATGCCTACTCTTTGCTTGTTGGATACAAAGAATTACCTAGAGAGCCATTGTGAAGAAAAAATTGGACACATCATTTTTGGCCCAAAATTTCTCACTTCGTTCAGTTAGTTGGAAGGAGGAAATTTCTTATGTGGGGATAGATTAGGAAAATAAGAATTAAATGATCCAGATTTAACAAGAAAAAAAAATTTATATATATATAATATAATATAACCATAAATTCAAATATACAATAGAAATAAGGCTTCATTTCATTAATATCGAATATTGAAATATGCTTACAAACAGAATGGAAATAAGACTAGCTTGGGCAATGGTAGCTTATCTCTGAGAACAGATGTGGCAGATACATGCCTTTGAACTATGTTACAATGAGGCTCAAGGGCCTTTTTATTAGTGAACAATAAGAGAAAACCCTAAAAAACGAAAACCCTAACCCAAGGAGATGTAATGCCAAGAGTTTATGGGTCACGTTGGGGTTAGTTGGAAATCCAACTTCCCAAGGTCGCGACTTGGTCATATTATATTTGTTTTATGTGCGTGATACCCCGTTAGAAATATCTCTATGAGGAATACGACCAAAGAGACATTTTTCTGTGAAAACTTCTTGCAGTAGATTGCCAAAAATCGTCGTTTAGGGCCTCAAAATGGCTTCGAAATTTGAGGACCCGAAAAACTACTAAAAATAGTAAATTGTGCCACAATTAAGGAAACTAAAAAACTAAAAGAAACAATGGTTGGGGTCCATGTGGAATTGGCAGGCAGCCACCAATATCCACCTGGATCATTCCTCCTCCCTTAGGAAGCAATGGTCCCCATTGCATTGAGTTCGTCCATGAGATGAGGAAACTTTTGTCAGCTACTTTCCTTGGTGAAGGAGTTGGCCTACTTTGACAGCATGATACAATTAGATCTTCTGCTAGTGAGTGTGCTTGATTTGCGTGTCCATGATCCGATCAGTTGTGGCTTGTTCCATGAAATATGGATTTAACTTTGTAGGTGTGAGCTATTCTGCAATGTCTGATGTGTCTAGCAATGGTGGGAAGTATGGTCGAAGGCGGTCCACATTGAACACTGGGTGTAGGCCAAGGAATGGGGGAATGCTGAGCTGAAATGCATTGTCTCCCACAACCTTGGTAATGGTGTAAGGACCATATTGGAGTGGTTTGGGTTTTCGATAAGCTCTGGTAAGGCGTTCCTTTTGCAAATGAAACAAAACTTTTTCGCCCACCTAAAACTTGTGTGGCACTTGAAGTTGATCATGTCGCTGCTTGTACCTGGCATTTGATTTATCCAGAATGTCATGCAGCTCACGGATATGTTGGATGTGCTCAATGAAGCTATTTGCCTTATCGGTTTTAGACTAGACATGAGCCAAATCTGCTTGTGTAGCTACAAATGTCATGGCCAAATCAATGCAACACAATGGTTGGAATCCCATGCCCACCTAAAAATACTGTGGCCAGTTCGGCTGTGTAGAGCTAGGTTATAGCTAGTTTGGACATAGGGGAGGCTCTCATCCCATGTGTGTGGATGCTTTGAGTTATACATGTGTAGAATGTGTATGATCATCCTGTTGATGACCTCTGTTTGACCATCAGTTTGGGGATGGAAAGCTGTGGACTGAGTGAGCTTGGTGTCCAGCATCAACCAGAGACTGAACCAGAATGTACTAATGAACCTATTATCCCAATCTAAGATGTTAGACTATGGGATCCCAAAGTGTACCCACACTCATTCAATGAAGAGTTTAGCAGTGGCTTCCACTGTCATATTCTTCTTGCAGTAGCCATAATGGCCATATTCGAGAATTTGTCGACGACCACAAAAACACAGTCATTTCCATACTTAGTAGAAGGAAGACCTGACATGTAATACATGGATATGTATTCCCAAGGTCGAATAAGGGTAGGCGACGAAGTATAGAGGTCTTAATTCTTAATGGTTGATTTGGTAATGGAGTAGGTAGTGCAAGATATAATGTACTTCTAGAAATTATGGCGAAGATCCGGCTAATAGAAATACTTCTGTAGTACCGACACCATTTTTGTGACCCTGAAATGCCCAGTAGCTCGAATATAGTGTGATTCCAAAATCATCTTGGATCGCTCACTTGAAGGAACACAAAGGTGTCCTAGGTGGCATAATAGGGCATCCTCGAGATGAAAATCTGGAACTTGTTGACCCTCGAAGAGAATCTGGTATGTGTGGCCACATTTTGGGTTGCTTTTTTAGAGAAGTGGGAAATTAGAAGTCTTGTGCACAGAAGAGTTGAGAATTGTGGTTAATGCCATGATCGGTGGTCAGCGGAGGAAATCTGCAACATTATTGGTGCTACCCTTCTTATACGTGATATTCAAGTGGACCAATTTTAGGTATGTGTACCACTTCTAATGGCGATCATTCTGAAACTTTCCTTGCATCTGTATGAACTGTAGGGGTCGGCAGTCTGTGTGGATAACCATTTCCTTCCCCAAAATGTAATGCTTCCATTGTCGGCAGGCCTACACAATGGAATACATCACTTTGTCATAAGTGGGTTACCTTTGGGCTGTGTCTAAAAGTGTCTCACTATGATATGCCAATGGATGCCCCTATTGAGTAAGGACTGCCACAATAGCATACTCAGAGGCATATGTCTCGATCTCAAATGGTTGTTACAAGTCTAGTAATGTGAACACTGGTGCATAACAGAGATGATGTTTCAACTTTGTGAATGCCTTTTATTGAGATTCAGACCAAAATAATTATTCTTTCGCTCCTCCCTTGGTGACTTGACATAAGGGCCAAGTGGTATGAGAGAATCCTAACATGAACCTGAAGTAGAAATTGGAAAGACCTAGAATGTTGTGGAGCTCTGTTAGAGTGGCTGGAGCTGACAAATCCCGAATGACATGGATCTTGGCTAGATCCACATGTAACCCCTTTTCATCAATAATGTATCCCATATACTAAACCTTGGTCATGCCAAAAGTTCATTTCTCCAAATTGGTACATAGCTTGTGTTGCCGTGGTGTTTGGAGAACCTTTAAGATGTGGTGGAGGTACTCTTCCCAACTCTGGATAAAGACCAGGATGTTATCCAAGTATACCACTACAAATGAGTTGGTGAATGGTAGCAAGATTTCATCCATTAGCCTCATGAAGGTTGCAAGATCATTCACAAACCCAAAAGGCATAACCAACCATTCGAAAATGACCTCCTTGGCTTTGAAGGAAGTCTTCCACACATCGAAGGGTTTGATTGGTACCTGGTGATATCTTGATTTCAATTTGATCTTGCTAAAATATTTCCCCCCCTTATGTTGGTCCATTATGTCATCAATCTGTGGGATTGGGTACCTATTCTAGACAATGATCTTGTTCAACGCCTAATAGTCAATAAAGAGTCTCCAAGTCCCATCCTTCTTTAGTACCAACATGATCGGGCTCCCACAATGTGATGAACTCAGACGGATGTGACCTTTCAGCAGTAGCTCTTGAATCTGCCTTTTGATTTTGTTGTTCTCTAGAATGGAGCACCGATAGATTGGTCCATTAGATAGTGGCACACCTTGAGTCAGATCGATGGAGTGCTTGACCTGATAGTGTAGAGGCACCCCTGTAAGGGAGGTGAAGATGTCCTTGTACACCTCCATGACCTTGTCCATATATTGTTGTCGTGTGGAGTAGCCATGTCTAGAGGTCATGGCCATCGTCTTCTTATTTTTTGTGGGTGTATCATCAGGAAAACAAATTTCTCGGTTTTGGAAATGAGCTTACTGCATTGTTTTGCAGTAACCAAAGAGACGGTAATAGGAAATGCTACCTCTGGTATCTTATAAAACTTATTTCCCAAGGTAGCAATATCATCACGAGGCCTTAACTCATACACAATATGTCACTTCCATAGTATGGTTGGCCTAATAATACATCACAAACATCAAGGGTATAAATGGCACATAATACCTCATCTGTGAAGGGCTTGATGTTGTATGGAAGGTGACATTGCTGGCTCATGCAAAGATCACGTCCTTGGTTAAGACAAACGATGGTGTATGGTTGTGGATGTGCTATCGTTAGTAAGCCCAGCCACTTCACAACCTTGGCCGAAATGAGATTATTTAGGCTCTCGCTTTCGACAATGAACTATAGTAGGGAAATCTTTACCCACATCTGGGAGTGGAAGAGGTGCTCCTCCTCCTCTAGATATTTAGGTTCCTCTTTATCGATCTTCATGGTGGAAATGGTGCTGTTGGGCTCCACATTGATAATCTACTTCCCTTTGTCACTCCCCTTCTTGGGTTCTGACTCAAAGTTGGAAAATGCATCTGATTCTGAAGCCTTTAGCTTAGCCACCAGTGATTCCCTGGCCCAACGCTCACTTGTGTTGTGAGTAGAGCTCTTATGGAACTCACACCACCTTCATGTGTCCTTCTTTTGCTTCATGGTGTTGTTCTCTACTTACGGCTTTAGAGAGTTGTCCTGGGCCACCCCACCTTCACTTTGTCCTTTGTTCTATGCTTTGGGGGCACCTTTCCCTTGATTCAGATTCGTAGATACAAAGTTTCACATGTTCTTTTTAAAAAAATTCTTGATCTTGATGGCATATTTGTATGTCGTGCCAAGTGAGGAGATGTCGACGAATTCCATCTTGTCCTTGGTGTACCTCTGTGGGCAGTCGTGGTACTTGAGAACCAAATGCTTCTTAGAATCCTTGATACCCAACTTTGTACGAAGGGTAGGAAAAACATTGGTAAACCCCAGCACATCTTGGTCCCTTCCTTGTTGCAGCATTGTCCACTTTATGTATTTATCCTCATAGATCCAAACATGGTAGTACTACTCCTTGATGGCATCCCAGAATGAGTTCCAAGTGGATGCGGTTGAAAATAGTGAGCTTGTACTTTCATCCTTCTACTCACAGTAGGTTTCCTGCTAGTCCTTGACGTGGGGCGCTGCTTTGAGAAGTGAAAAAGTGATCTTTTCCAAGCTAGAAAAATCATGAATGGAGAAATATCCTTCTAGAAAATTTAACCATTTATCTATAGTGTCTGCATCTATCTGACCCTCAAATATGGGAATGTCAAAGTTAACTTGTACCTTAAAGGGTTTGGCGCTTCCTGAGTAGCTGTTAGAAGTAGATGCATCACCCTTAGGTAGCCACTGAAGGATCTAGGAAAAGTTGGCCATCATCGCGTTCTTTTGTTGCTTGAGGGCTTCTTTGAGAAAGATTTTGATGAGATCTCATACCCTCATCTTTCTTTTCATCCGCCATGGGAGGCCATTGATATTTATGAGGCTGGTCTTGCAAGGGTTCGACTAGTTCAATCCCTAACTCCTTATATCCCGACCTCGTTGGGGACATGCAAAGAAAAACAGAGAAAGAGTAGACCTCTTTGATACCATTGATCCAAATTTAAACAAGAATGCAACAAATTACAGACATAACCATAAACACAAAGATGCAGTATAAATAACACTTCATTTCATTAATATCAAACACTGAAATATGCTTACAAACATAATGGAAATAAGACTAGCTCGGGCGATGGTATCTTATCTCTGAGAAGAGATGTGGTGGCTACATGCCTTTGAACTGTATTACAATGAGGCTCAAGGGCCTCCTTAGTATTGAACAATAATGGCAAACCCTAAACAACCAAAACCCTAACCCAAGGAGATGTAACACCAAGAGTTTATGTGCCTCGTCAGGGTTAGTTGGATAGCCAACTTCTCGGGGTTGTGACTTGGTCATATTTTCTCCATTTGATGCACATGATACCCTATTAGAAAGATCTCTATAGGGAACATGATGGAAAAGGTGATCTTATTAGAAAAAAAACTGGTGGTAGATTGCCAAAAAAGTGTCTCTTAGGGCCTCAAAATGGCTCTAGAATTTTAGGACCCGAAAAACAGCTAAAAATAGTAAACTATGCTACAATTAAGGAAACTGAAAATTGAAAGAAACAATGGTGGGGGTCCAAGTGGAATTGGCGAGTGGGAACAAATATCCACTTGGATCATTAAAGGACATTCCTTCTTCTATTTCTATAGATAACATGAAGAAATAATATAATAACTCTTAAATTTGCGTTCTTTCGTAGACTATATTTGTTCCCATGTCATGTCTCTATTCAACCATCTAGATCACACCTTCAATATATTTGTAGAATCAATGGAGCAATGATGATTTAATTTATTCCATATTCTAGTGGTTAATAGATCCTATATTTTTATTAGGGTATTTATTATGTGGTAATTCTTGAAAGAACACAATAGAAGGATATTTTAGAACAAGCAATAATATACAAATATTGTATGGAAAACCATCAATTATAATGTCAGAGAGACAATCCTTTCGGAACAATGGTCCCCAAATTCTTGGAAAGTTAATCTCTAGGAGGCTAAGATCTTGAGTTACATATATATATATATATATAATTATATATATATATAATATATATAGAAGAGAGAGAGAGAGAGAGAGAGAGAGAGAGAGAGAGAGAGAGAGAGATCTCAAAACATGACTTCTCTTCTTGTTCCCAATGTTCCCCATCCTCTTAGATACCATCCCTTATTTTACCCTACCACCTCTAGGTTTGATCAAACTAAACTTTGGTGGTCCTTCTAAAAGTAATTCGGGCCTAATAGGATAATGGAGGAATTTTATAAAGATTGGAACAAGGATATTTTGAGGTGTACGCTACTAATTCTAGGAAAAATAACAATAATATAGCAAAGTTTTTGTCATTACAAAGGGGGTTATAACTATCTTTTGAGAGAGCTTAATCTAAACTACACTTGGATGGGGATTCCTAGTTGTTTATCTTGACTACTTAGAAAATAATATATGGTGCACCTGTTAGGTCCCTATACTACTAGTTTATCCCTTATTATTATTAGCGCAACTCACTTATTGTATTATTTTGCCCATGTAGACCCCATGTTGTTGTTATTGTGCACCATAGAAGCCCACTATTGTTATGTAGGCTCTAATAATATTGGTACCACTTAGACTCCTATATATAAAAAGGAGGTATTGTCACTTGTATCATCCAAGAATTTTTCATTTGTGTAATGTAAAGGAGGTTCCCCCTTCAAAGAGGCTAATTTTGAAGTCGTTGACATAACTTTTCTATCATTTTGTGAGTTGGTTTCATAACATTTGGTATTGGACCATTGGATTTTAAGGTTTCGCTACTCCAAATAGGTCATCGTGGAATGTTCACTATAATTTTTTCTCTATGAAGTTTTATATGATAAAAAAAAAACCCTTTTAATGGAAATCGTGCTTAGCCTCGGATCTGAATTTCATATCTTGTCTCTCTATATTTTAGGAGATATGATCTGAAGAAGTTAGGGTTTCTGTAAGCTCCTGAATTACATCCTGAACACGTGACTTTGGGAAAATCGTCATAACTTTCTCTCCAAGAATTAGATTGAAATTTAGTAAGAAGTTACAGAAACAAGACAGACTTTAGTTTGTTTTGCATCATGTTCAGGTTCAAAGGTTGAAACAGTGACACATGACACTTTGTACAAGTTCAGTCTATGGAAAAAGTGTATTAGTAGGTCATCATGGGAGATTGGGCATGATGCTTTCTTGGAGAATCCAATTTCAATCAGACTAGTGGCGTTGGAAAGCGGACTTATAGAGCTACCATATTTCACAATTGGAGACCTTGGAGATCCAAAATTTAAGGGATACATTAGATTACATATTGAGTGCCTACAAAGTGAAAAAAGGTGTGTCATTTTTTTTTAATTTTCCATAAGTTTGGTTCAAGAAAATAGTTTGAAGGAATTCAAAGGCCATAGTGAAGCGTAATTATCATTAATCAATGCCTTGAAGAAATAAAATGGAAACACCTAGTAAGAAACCTAGAAGCACTAGCATGACTCATGAAGAAGAAGAAGAAATGCAACATGATATATCAAAATTACGAGACCAAGTGTGACAAATTTTACTCTCACAAAGAGTAACAGAAGCTAAGATGGATGGTTTAAAGAAATACATGGAAGATAAGATGGATGGTATGAAAGACAACATTGAAGATTGGAAGAAAGACATGGAAGGTTGGACGAACGTTTTGAAACAGTTACTACAAGAAAGACTTCCTAATGGAGAAAAGGTAGTAGAACAAATGCATAATGAGAACAAAAGAAATGTTAATCATGATTCGAAGAATGAAAACATTGAAGATTTGAATAAAGACGTGGAAGGCTTGAATGAAGGTTTGACAAAGTTTCTAAAAGAAAGGCTTCCTAATGGCAAAACCATAGTAGAGAAAACTCATGATGAGAACAAAAGAAATGCTAATCATGATTTCATAGACTCTAATGTTGGAATAAAGACCCACCATGTTCCAAAGATAGATATGAGGATGTTTGATGGCAAGGATCACTTAACATGGATACTATAGATGGAGCAATATTTTGATCTCCATAATGTGCAAAACACACAAAATGTATGCATTGCAACTTTATAATTGGAACCCAATTAGTTTGTATGGTATCAATGGCTTTTCTCTTGTAAAAAATTTGTCACTTGGCAATTTTTATGGAAGAAATGATAACACATTATGACGATACAAAATGAAAAACTTTTTTTAGCCAATTGATAAATCTCAAACAAAAAGGTTCAATGGTGGAGCACATTGAGGACTTCTAAAAATTGAATATAAGGGTAAAAGATATTACAGAGGAACATAGGATTGATATGTTCAGAGGGGCATTAAGTGATAACATCCAACATGAGGTTCACATTTGGGAACTTAATTCATTGGAGAAGGCATTTAGGTTGGCAAGAAAAAATTAAAGAAAAACTATGGCAACAAGGAAGCCTACCAATCAAAACTATAAATATGGAAGTGTTCTTGCCCCTAGCCTTCCAAAACCTTCAAGGTTGACACCACAACCATTGGAAGAAAAAAGAGAAAAAGGGTTTTGTTACAATTGTGATAAAACATACACTAAAGGTCAATAGTGTGCTGAGAATAAATTATTTTACATAGATTGTGAAGAGGAAGAAGAAAAGGAAAAAGAAACATCAAAAGGGGAGGATACACACCAGGAACAAAGCTTAGACACATAGTAAATGAATCCAACCATATCTTGTAATGCATTGGATGGAATAACCACGTGTCAAAATATCAAGATAGAAGGACATATCAAAAAGAAAATGGTAATAGTGTTGATTGATTCAGGTAGTACCCGTAATTTTATTCATTTTAATATAGCCATGGATTTGAATTTCTTCCTGTTGGGCTAATTTATTGACTAAATTAACACAAGTATTTAATTATCAATCCAGGTTTGTAAAACTTGGAGGCAAATCCACTGTATATGGACATCAGTTATAATCAAGTTTAGAAGATAAAGTTTGAAGATTTAAAGAAGTGCATATTACAAATATAGCCTACATTAATACTTTTATGCTGTGATACTTTTGGATTGAGGAATTAATTTGAAGACTTGTGCTATTATTATTTTGCTGCTCAATGCTATGGATGTGTAATTGATTTGAGCTTCTGATATCACTTCTCAAGTGTGCAAGGCAAGGGTGGAGGGCCCCCATTCCAAGCTAAGTACACTTCATTGTTAACTAGTTTTATTTCTTGTAATCTGTTTAGTGTAGAACTAGTTTTTCAAAGCTTTACTTCAGATTGCTTTATGGTTCATGAATGGTAATTTCACTCTCACAAAGAGTAACAGAAGCTAAGATGGATGGTTTAAAGAAAGACATGGAAGATAAGATGGATGGTATGAAAGACAACATTGAAGATTGGAAGAAAGACATGGAAGGTTGGACGAAAGTTTTGAAACAGTTACTACAAGAAAGACTTCCTAATGGCGAAAAGGTAGTAGAGCAAATGCATAATGAGAACAAAAGAAATGTTAATCATGATTCGAAGAATGAAAACATTGAAGATTTGAATAAAGACATGGAAGGCTTGAATGAAGGTTCGACAAAGTTTCTAAAAGAAAGGCTTCCTAATGGCAAAACCATAGTAGAGAAAACTCATGATGAGAACAAAAGAAATGCTAATCATGATTTCATAGACTCTAATGTTGGAATAAAGACCCACCATGTTCCAAAGATAGATATGAGGATGTTTGATGGCAAGGATCACTTAACATGGATACAATAGATGGAGCAATAGTTTGATCTCCATAATGTGCAAAACACACAAAATGTATGCATTGCAACTTTATAATTGGAACCCAATTAGTTTGTACGGTATCAATGGCTTTTCTCTTGTAAAAAAATTGTCACTTGGCAATTTTTATGGAAGAAATGATAACACATTATGAGGATACAAAATGAAACACTTTTTTTAGCCAATTGATAAATCTCAAACAAAAAGGTTCAATGGTGGAGCACATTGAGGACTTCTAAAAATTGAATATAAGGGTAAAAGATATTACAGAGGAACATAGGATTGATATGTTCAGAGGGACATTAAGTGATAACATCCAACATGAGGTTCACATTTGGGAACTTAATTCATTGGAGAAGGCATTCAGGTTGGCAAGAAAAAATTAAAGAAAAGCTATGGCAACAAGGAAGCCTACCAATCAAAACTATAAATATGGAAGTGTTCTTGCCCCTAGCCTTCCAAAACCTTCAAGGTTGACACCACAACCATTGGAAGAGAAAAGAGAAAAAGGGTTTTGTTACAATTGTGATAAAACATACACTAAAGGTCAATAGTGTGCTGAGAATAAATTATTTTACATAGATTGTGAAGAGGAAGAAGAAAAGGAAAAAGAAACATCAAAAGGGGAGGATACACACCAGGAACAAAGCTTAGACACATAATAAATGAATCCGACCATATCTTGTAATGCATTGGATGGAATAACCACGTGTCAAAATATCAAGATAGAAGGACATATCAAAAATAAAAAGGTAATAGTGTTGATTGATTCAGGTAGTACCCGTAATTTTATTCATTTTAATATAGCCATGGATTTGAATTTCTTCCTATTGGGCTAATTTATTGACTAAATTAACACAAGTATTTAATTATCAATCTGGGTTTGTAAAACTTGGAGGCAAATCCACTGTATATGGACATCATATAAAATCAAGTTTAGAAGATAAAGTTTGAAGATTTAAAGAAGTGCATATTACAAATATAGCCTACATTAATAATTTCAATTTTATGTAACAGTATCCTTGTAACAGTATTTAAAAAACGCATCCTCAGCTCAATAACAATAGCACGCAAGCTGCCTCCTCTACTATACAAGTCATTTTTATACAAAAGCCCTATTTTGACTTTGCCAAATACGCATATGATCCCAAAGGGATATTTGAATGATGTGGTGTGCATGCGAAATATGGTTGGAATGTCCAAAACTCTGTTTTATTTATGCGTTTTCATGCATCAAACTGGATTTGATAGAACTGCCTGATTGTATGCACAAGTGTAATTAACTGGCTGTTTTACACAAGTTATGTGCTCCATTTTTATTCAAAAACCTTCGTTTATGCAATTAATACTTTATGAACAAACCCTTTATCGACAATGCATGACCGTTTATTCTTAATTCCATTAACGTCACTGTTTGTTTATCTAAACTTTGCATTTATAACCTCCTGGAATCATGGTGATTTTTCGGCGTTTACCGGGCTACTTGCTCGACTCGTGGACTATTTTAATGGCACTCCACATTACCCATATCTCCTCAATCTTTGTTTCAACGCCTTAGCATGCTGGCTGGTGCCATAAATGAACTTTAAATAAATGACAGACAGTTTTTAACAAAGATTTCGGCAATCATGATCCCGACTTTACCTCTGCGATCTAAAGCAAATCAAATCTAGTCTTATCTGAAGTTTCCATGAGATTCTAGGCAACCAACTGGCACTATTTACCCACGGACTCAACTATTTTTCCTTACCTCCTCTGTCAAAATGTTTTTAATGCTTAATCCTCTGGCTGCTATTCTCTGGCAAAAAACAATTCATGATTCTGAGCTGCAACAATTGCAGAGTTGTTCTTTGTTAATACGCACAGGGTTTTTTTCTCTGCAAAACGTTTTTACCATTGACTGTAGCTGTACAGGGTTTTTCACTATTGTTATTTGATTTGCTGTGCTGCAACGTGGGTTTTTTCCGTGTTTTTTTTTTTAAACGTTTTTACTATTTTGTTGTACTCCAATCCGTTGTGGGTTTCCTGCAACCAACCCACAATACCATCGTATTTTCTCTGAGTATTGGTTTATGTTTTATGCATTGTTTTTTATTGCCACGTTAATCTCCATAGCACAATGATACACAAGGTTTCTTTCACAGTGATACACAATCTTCTTCATTGTTATTTCTACTTTCCACGACTCAGAGTCTCACAATTTTTATTACGGATATCCCTCTACAGCCCCATAATATCCTTTACAGCTAATCAACATTGCTCCACAACCCCCAGCATTTCATAACTGCATAATTTTTCAGGACCGCAAACTTCTTGTTGAAAATTTAACCGTTTTGTTATTTGGTTGTTGTCCTTTTGACGGTTATGCCGTGTATAGTTTCCATTGGACTACTGAACCGTGTTGTCGCCACCATCCAGTTCATTGTTTGCATTCATATTTGAAGCCATCCTTCTATCTTGTCGTGACTATCATATGTACATTACCGTGATAGCATATCGATTGCATGATCCATGATTTTGTTCTGCACCTTTGCCAATACCTACAGCTACTTGCATTCATCATTCATCACTACTCATTGGGTTTGCAATGCATTACCATAATAACCGTATTATCATAAGGCTTGCACCATCGTATCATATTACCATTTAATACATGAATTATTTTGTATGTTTTTCATAATGCACACATCCCATATGTTTGGTAATATATCTCTTTTAATTTTAAAATGACCATTTAGGTCATGTTTAAAATTACTTCCATAGGACTAATGCTTGCTTTGTTTGTGCAAGTGCAACTTTTTAAATCCTCACTTTGATCCATTTTGCTTTATGGAAAAATACTTAGGGTTACGGTTATGAAATGAATATAGAATATATGAAAGAAATGTAGAATATAAGGATAACGGCATATTAGGGTTATGGAATGAAAAATATGTACATAGGTACATTGGATTAGGTCTAGGGTAAATGAAAATGTAGAATATAGGATAATGGGCATAGGATGATGAAAATGTATAAAATATGCATTCAGGTATTAACTCAATTTCAACAAAGTCTAAAAATTTCTACAAAAATGTGAATTTACAAGAGCAAAATTTTGTACTTACTATTCTTGTACTTCCGTGTAGTATTGGATGCATGCTGATATTCTTTAACAATATTGGATGAAGTTGTCTTGATTGAATATTGTAGATAGATAGAGCTTATTTATGCCTTCTGTTCTAGCATCCTTCATTGATTCTGGTCCATTGATTGTTGATGTCATTCAGGCCCCTCTGCAATTGATTCATGATAACTCAGGTCCCCTCTGTCATGTACATTTTGATGCAATATATACATGTTTTTTTCAACATTTCAAGTCCCTCTACAACTGATTTCAAAAATATTTCAGGTCCCAACTGCCAACAATACAAGTTCCGTCGTCAATTCAACTGCACAACTAAGTTTCTTTTTTCGAACCTTCCCCCCTTGCTGATGGGAAGACTTGTCCTCAAGTCTTGTTTATTTTGGAGGATGATTCCTGCAAACTCAAATTGAAGAAATGGTAAAACAAAATAGAGAATTCATATTGGCCAAACAAGTTGGTTTTCCGATATGAATTCGAGTTTGTATTGTGCCACATTCGTGGATTTTCACAACCAAACTCCTTTATTATTTTTGATCTTTTTCTATTTTTTTTAATTTTTTTTCCTATATGGAGGTGGCGTGTAATGGATTATGGAAGTATGAAAGCTTATGAAAATAGGTTATATTGAAGTCATGATTTAGTAGTAAATCTGGACTTCAACATGCATGGTCGCGGAGCTTAACATATAGTATGGATGATGGATCAAATCATGAACAATATGAATTCAATATGAAAGGCTTCTTTGGAGATTGATGTGACTTGACATGGTACTGAACTTGACTGCTTCTTCTGATGATTATCTTCATGTCTTTTTGCATTGATCTCGATCATGTTGTAGGGTTTATTGGTGTTGTTGGTCAACATCGAAGAGCAAGCTTCAAGAGTTTGAGCTTCATTGAATGAAGTCAATATCAGGTGAATTTCAATTTGCTTTGACTTGAACATTTGTATTCACATTCTAGAATATGAATTTGACTTTGAAAATTACTTCATCCATGGAGTTCACCCCTTCATTCTTCCTATGACCTGCAAAAACATAGCACTTGCTTGCAATACAACATTAGATGATGGAGGAAGAGAGGTGTACAATCTCTCTTCTTCCAATAAACATGCAAATCATTACAAGCATTGCTCAAAAAACAAGTCCAAATATGATAGACAAACATAATGTATTTATTTACCCCTTTGAGGAATGATGGCCAGCCTAGACCTCCTAGCGGTATTTTGTTTACAAAATATTTGTTTTATATCGAATTAGAGTGATTCCAAAGCCAAGTTGAAGTGAATTCATATGGCTACCTCCTGTATAAACAGGTTTTCAAAATGGTTTAAAATGATATAGTAAAAATTATAAGGAGTGCCATTTTTTATAGACCTGCTTGTTAATTTTTAACTAAACCAACAGTCACTATTTGAAACGTAACTTCTTCGATAAAGATCAGATCAATGTGATTCCACTTGGAGATTAAAGTAGATTCCTTTTTTTATTTCCAATAGAAACATGTTTTTAAAAATTCTTAGGCTTGATATCACAAAATTGGTGATGAATAGACCTAGGAGGTAGAGTTTTACTATATTGATTTGAAGACATGCATTCATTAAATGTGGCATACATTTTTCATTTCACCTTAAAATGGGATGAGTCAAATTGTGTCTTAAACTATAATTGAAGATTTATTTCCCATATAAACATTTTTTGAAAAGAGGATGATTTGATATCTCAAATATGCCAATGAATAGTCAAGACCTAGAATTGTCACCTTGCAGTGTTTTCGACAAGCAGTTAGTATTTCAAGAATAACGTTTTCATATGATACCTGATTAAAGTGATTCAAATTGATTTGGAAACTATATTCCAAGGGCTATATTACCTATGAATTTCAGATAAAAATGTTTTCATTAGACACTTCAAATATAGGTTGTACTAACTCTGTTCTCAACATTTCACTTGAGACCTAGTTTTGATTTTGATCACATTTTTATTTGTGATATAAATTGAGAACTTCAAAATGGGTTCCAAAACTAGATTGCAAGAGATATGCAAAGAAAACAACATGATTTCAAAATGATCCTATATGGTTACCCAAAATAGGCTTGTTCTTACTGCATTTTTCCATGTAGTCCTTTCAAATGAATATTGAACAACGATTTGAAGAAATTGTTTGAAACAAATTTATTACGGAAGTCTTATTGCGAATTCATTTCACTTGTTTATTTATTCTATTCTATCCTATTCTATTTTAGAAAAATAATTCATTCTCTCAAGTATAATAGAATTTCCAGTGCATCCATTTTCGTAACAAGATCATAAGTAAACTCATATCCAAATTTGAAAAATATACTTCAATGGAATTTTGGACATGAAAATTTATTTGATCATAAAGATTTGATGAGAAAGAATATTGAGGAATGGAGTAGTGTTGTAGCCTATTCTTTAACATCATCTTTTAGATCTTGTTGTTGAAAATGGATTTTGTAGTTATTTTTTTTATTTTATGTTTTTATTGGGGGGTTTTGTTTTGGAAACCTAATTTTAGGATCTCTATTTCTAGGCATAAAGAAACATAACTAAGAGAAATGTATCTTAACTAAATTTTTAGTGTTTTTATTTATCTTCTATTTGAATATGCTGATAATTACCTCCCGGGCAACGACGCCAAAATGTTGGGCTAATTTATTGGCTAAATTAACACAAGTATTTAATTATCAATTCGGGTTTGTAAAACTTGGAGGCAAATCCATTATATATGGACATCAGATATAATCAAGTTTAGAAGATAAAGTTTGAAGATTTAAAGAAGTGCATATTACAAATATAGCCTACATTAATAATTTCAATTCACCTTGCAATGAAGGAAAGTTGAAATGGCTCTTAACTTAAGAGGTCCAATTCTTCCTCAATTATTACTTGATGAATAGAAATTAGAAACCATGAGCTCTCAATAACTTAAGATGGACAAATCATCAATTAAGGGAGGCTCTTAACTTAAGAGACCTGTGGTATTTCCCATCATAATTCATTCACCATAATGCTATCAATTGAAGATTGAAAATTCATAAGAAAATGCTTGCATGTAATCAAGGAAAAACCTAGTTTCAATCCATCAATTTAACAGAATGAGTGTTCAACTTGAACACCTTGTCATTCCATCTTACTAAAGTGATGAACAAACTAAGATTCAATAAAATAAATCATCACACATCAACCACAAACCAATCTGAAGCAAAGCACATAAACAAGTTCTAAAATATCCAAATTATGGAAAATTAAACTAGTCTAACAAAGAAGTGTACTTAGCTTGGAGTGGGGGCCCTCCACCCTTGCCTTGCACACTTGAAGAAATCTCAGCTACAGTAACTTCAATAAATCAACCAAGCATGAACAAAAAATTGGAATGAAACAAGTTCTTCAAATTAGCTCCCAACTCAAATTATACAAAACTTACATACAAATTCCATTACAAAAGCCATCAAAGTCTTGGCTTTAAATAGAGGTTTAATGAAACAAACTGATCTATATTATCTCTAACACTCATATCTACTCACATCCACCTATCTAACTCGAACTCATCCAATTCATCCCAAGAAATATGGTCAATCCCATAAAATCTCAAAACTGCCCTATTTCCTAGGGATTTGCTGGTGACTAGTCATGTTTGACCAGCCTTGACCGGGCCTAATAAAGCTTGTTCTGGCCGAACCAAGTGGAGTTAGCTTAGTCCTAATTCCCAACCTGTCCATCCATGCATCAAACTGAAGCCCAAGTGTCCTACAAACATGTCATCCACATAGCTATTACGAGAATTTCTGATTCAGTCCAAAATTGCACTTGAAACTCAATTTTCATAAAAACTTCTAGAAATTGCAAAATTAAAATTAAACACCTGAATATGCATAAAATACATCAAAATGAGATGGATATGATGGAAAATGGATGGAAAATATAAGAATTAAGTAAGCAAAAATAGACCAAAACTGAGAGCCAACACGTCTAATGTACCATTTCGAATCATTGAACAAGCTTACATAATGGTCGTGGTTGGTACAATCATAGATGAAGGGGCTTTTGTGAGTATCCTTTCCTCAACTGCTTGGAAAACACTTGGTTCGCCATCGCTTCTACCTAAGATGTGAAATCTAACAGGCTTCGAGAAAGGAGCCAATCGACCGTTAGGGATCCTTCCAAGTTTGCCTATAACTTTGAGAGGGAAAACTGTGTATCTGAACATAATGGTAATCCAAGGACCTTTAGATTATACTCTTCTCCTTGGGCGTGACTATATTTATAGCATGGGAGCCATTGTCTCCTCACTCTTTCGAGTAATGTGATTTCCGCATGAAGGGCGAGTGGTCCAGCTCATAGACTAGCTTTCATTCCCCAACTCACACATAGCTAATAGTCAAATGCCATCCCTAGATGGTCTTTTCGCACAAGGAATGTCTCATCAATCTCCAGTCTGTCCACCTAAAGAGCATGAGTAATTTGGTGGCCATGACTGAAACCCAGGGGGCATGCACCCTGGTCTGCTTCGATAGGGAAACTTTGGGTATAGGGTAGGTTTCTGCGAAGGATATATGACTAGTCTGACACCCGTCTGTTTAGGAAAATGGCATTAGACTGGAATAAGATTCCCTCATCAAGGTTAGGTGGTTGGAGCTAGAATCACCTTTGTCCAAATGGACTAAGCCGGGAAGTGTTTCTGTCTACTACGCGGATGGAAACTATCTTGCAAATGTGAGAACTTCTATATGGTAGCCTGAAAACTCTATTTCACTATACTTGGGGGCATGCAAACCTTTTTGCATGTAAGTGAAGAGCGACCATTTATTTTCTTAGTTTGTAGATTCTCAACCCTTTAAACTCGTAGGATTGGTCGTTCCTAGCTTACATAATGAAAGGATACGGAGCAAAGCTTTGAGTGGTGCAAGCTCGATAAAAATGGAATCTATCAATGAGACATCCTTATTATACGACTGGCACGAGCAATTTTTATGCAAAGTTCAAGCTCGTTAAAAATTAAACCTAAGCAATGAGCAAATGTTCCCCCCAGAGTTTAAGCTCATTAAAAAATGAACCAATATCCTGTAAATAACCATTGTGAACACATTATCATCAGCTTTTGAGCCTTGGTCGTGTTCTTACCATCACCTCCACTCTGTTTTAGCCGATCATACGCCTCCATTTGATTGTTTACCCTTTTGAGTAACAGCTGCAATGAGTGATTCTGTTAGCCATCCTTGTGACACTGCCGTGATTGGAAAATTCCAAACCTTACCTAGAATAATCAGCTACCTGAAAATATCACTCGTTCCTAAAAAACGAGTCTCCTTTAAGCTCTTTTCATCTGACTCATAAAATATGAAAAGATTGTCGAGCCATTGGCCTCTCCAGCTCGTTAAAGCTATCAGAAGTGCTATCCCTCCTCTAGATTTTAATCTTTTCGGTTCTGAGGGATTATTGCAAAAAAAGATCGAGCGCTTGTTTTGTTCGGCTCGTTAAAATGATCAAAATTTCATCCATATCATATTATTTTATACTTTTTTGGACTTAAGGGATTATATGACGAAAAATGATTACTGGAGTTTCCTTTCCGTCCCTTTTCAGACTCTCTAAAATTGAAAAAGGACCGAGTTGTCTTTGTCGTTAAACTCGTTAAAACCAATAGCAACAAACTTGTCCATAGAGACAAGAACGAGTTTCACTGTCGCTAGACTCGTTAAAACATAGTGATAGGTTTGCTCGAAGGGAAAATTATAGAACAAGCATATGCAATCCTCCTCAAGCTTGATAAAAATAAAGAGGTACTAGTCAGCAATGATTGGGGAAAATTGGGAAGAAAACTTGAAGAAACTTTATTGGTAGTTAGTCACTCTTGAACATGACACTTTCACTCCATCACCATGATTGAGTCAGGTTGGATTATTCTGTTCACCAATCATATTACCTTTGGTCCATCGTATCATCCATCTTTGGGGTTAACGCTACCAATCCATTTCAGTGTCGCCGATATGTTCAAGAGAAGTCGATCAGAGAATTCACCAACCCGTCCTGTGTCTCATCCGCTGCAATACCTTCACCCGTCATTCTGTCATGACCGCCACCCTAAACCCTATATCATTAGATCATTTTCACCTCCACAAAATCATTTGCTCCGTTTCATGTCGTAGATGTGGGATTCATTAAGGCCCTCCTATGATGGGTCACTTCTTGTCAATGACAACTCATTATCCAAGAAGTCGACCTAGGAACAACCCTTTCAGTACTTTGAAGCTTGCATGCCTCAATGGCAAGTTTCTCACTTCCGGCGACAGGTTTACATCAATGGCCTTCGACCGAAAGATTTTGCGTGGTGTTCGACGCCAAGTCCCATTTTCACACCACATGAATTGTACTGTCGTACCTTGAGGGTCATCATCATTATCGGTGATTCCTCTCGTGCTTGTTAAAAAAGTTACATCATTGGCTGGTAATCAGGCGATGTCTTTCCATGTTCGACTCCAGAACATCTTTTCACATGGATCGACTTGTACTTCGGGCAAAGATTGGACTAGTTTGAAGACCCCATATCTAGTTTCATGCATCCGAGCTGCGATATATTAAGGAAAATAAAGACATCGAATGTACATAATTACTACACATATGATCATTTGAATCAAAGGATGATGGCTCTATTAGAATCATCAATCTGCCACATAGACGGTTGTCTGTCTTATGTACATGAAAATGAATTTATAAAGCTAAGCATGGAATGCCCACATCAGCTAGATCATGAAAATGTTATGAAGATAATGTACTCTATTGTATCTTATTACAGATCGCCTTCTAGTTCGAAAAACATCAGATCCTCATGATAAAGCATTTCACATGACATCAAAAGAATTTCAACCTCATGCTTTAGGGGGCAACTATTATAGACATATTTGGGCACTGCAACCCCAATCATATATGTCCATAAACCAAGGGCTTCTGAGTCCCTAAAAGTGTTGTTTCACACCCTAAAGGAACAAGGTCAGGTGATTACATCATCTCCCAAAAGCTCTCCACAGAAAACTACTCAGAACTGGTCAAAACTGGAGCATACAGACTGCTCAGTGCAAAGGGTACGATGCATCTCACCTGCCACATGCAAAAAGTGTGATGCATACTAAAAAGCCCTTCTGTAGGGTGCGATGGGTGAGAGTAGGCAAATGGCAGAGACAGTTTGCAAGGTGGATGATCATGGAATCTTCCAGAAACTTCTCCTGTGACACTTGCCTCTCTGAATTCACCCAGGGATGAGTAAGAGATCATGAATCTCCAAGTGGAATCAAGAACTATCAGAGAGAGGACACTAATCAAAATCCCAGAAGCTGACTCACCCCCCTACAATCATCTATATATGGATCCCTCATTCCAGAGATCCAGAGGCTGAAATCTTGTATCTTGTAAGGAAGTGCTGTTGGTTTCCTAGTGAAATATCATAGTATTGGGTGATTTAAGCTTTTCATGAGGTGAAGAAGGCCTTCATGCTAGGAGGATGACGCTGGGTCAGACCAATGGGTTGTAATCCTCTCTTCAAATCTTTATATCAATAAAGCTATTCAAGTTTTTCTCCACATTCTTGTATGTCTGATAATATATGCATTTGTGTGGTCAATATATATCTGGTCCTATATTGTTTATGATTGTAGATCTCTGCACTTTGAAGGTATTATGTTTCTTTGACTTTATAGGTACTCTTTGAAGTGGAGTGATCAAGGAAGGAGCGACAAAGATCTGTTAGAGGGGAGAAGGAACAAGCAAGGAACCAAGCGAAAGATTGAGGTTGGTATTCTTTGCTCCTCTCCTATCTACTTCTCATAAAGGAAAACGAAAGTAACTTTAATCTGTTTGTTTCTAAGATTGCTACCCGTCTTAGTGGGACTAGCAGCTCCCCATAGACACTAGATTTCCCAATAACAATAGTCATGTGTTTGGACCTGTGAAGGTTCCATCACTGGGTAAGTCTGTGTACTATGTATCATTTATAGATGACTTCTCAAGGAATACATGGATATATTTCCTTAAGAAGAAATATGAAGTCTTTGATAGGTTTAAAGAGTTTAAGGCTCTGGTGGAAAATCAAATAGAGAAGAAGATAAAGGTGCTGAGGATAGATAATGGTGGAGAGTTTTGTAGCAAGGAAGTTGAAGAATTCTGTAAGAAGTGTGGTGTAGCACGACAGGAGACTACTCCATATACACCTCAGCAAAATGGAGTTACAGAAAGAATGAATAAGACGTTGATGGAAAGGGCAAGAAGCATGTTCAGTGGCGCCGGGTTAGGACATGAATTTTGGGTAGAGGAGGTGGATACTGCATGTTTGTTACCGGGAATAGTGTCCACTCAGAGCTGCTATTCCCACAAACACTGGTGGCTATCTTAGAAAAAAACAAGTAAAGACTACTTTTGTTTTCCTTTATGAAAATAGATGAGAGTGGAACAAAGGACACCAACCTTAGTCTTGCGCTTGGTTCCTTACTTGATTCCTTTCCTTCCTGATAGATCTTTGCCACTTCTTCTAAGTCTGCCCAGCTTCAAAGAGCACCTGTGGAATCAAAGCAGCATACTACTATCGAAGAACAGAGATCTATATTCATAAATAACATAGGACCAGATATCTATTAACCATACAAATGCATATACATTCAAACATACAAGAATATGGAGGAAAACTTGAATAACTTTATTAATATCAAGAATAGCAAGAGGATTACAACCAATAGTTCTGACCAACATAATCATCCAGCAGAAAGCCCTTCTTCACCTCAAGTAAAGCTTAGATCACCAACACAGGAATTCACCAGAAAACAACAACACTTCTCTACAAGATACAATATTCCAGCCTCCGGATCTCTGTGATGAGGGATCCATATATAGATGATTGTAGGGGGGTGAGTCATCTTTTGGGGTTTTGATTAGTGTCTTCTCTCTGTTAGTTCTTGATTCCACTTGGAGACTGATGATCTCTTGCTCATCCCTGGTCAAAAACAGAGAGGAAAGTGTCAGAGGGGAAGCTTCTGGAAGATTCCATGATTTTCCACCTCGCAAACTGTCTCTGCCATTTGTCCATTCTCACCCATCGCACCCTACAGAGGGGTCATTCAGTATGCATCACACCCTTTACACTGGGAAGGTGATATGCATCGCACCCTCTGCACTGGGTATTCAAATATGGTCCAATTTTGACCATTTTTGAGCAGGTTTTAGTGGAGAACTTATGGGAGATGATGTAATCAGCTGACCTTGTTCCTTTATGCAGTGAAGCAACACTTTTAGGGACTTAGGAGCCCTTAGTTTATGGACATTTATCATTGGGGTGCAGTGCCCAAAAATGTCTATAACAGTTGCCCCCTAAAGCATGAGGTCGTTAATCTTTTGATGTCGGGTGAAATGCTTTATCATGAGGATCTGATGTTTTTTCGAGTTGGGAGGTGACCTGTAATAAGATACAATAAAATACATTATCTTCATAATATTTTTCATGATCTAGCTGAGGCGGGCATTCCCATGCTGAGCTTTATAAATTCATTTTCGTGTACATAGGACAGACAATCGTCTCTGTAGCAAACTGACAATTCAAACTCATCATCCTTTGGTTTGGATGATCATCTGTTTGGCAATGATGTACATTTGATGTCTTTATATTCCTGAATATATCGCAGCCTGGATGGATGAAACTAGATCCTGGGTCTTCAAAACTTGTTCAATTTTCACTTGGTGTACAAGTCGATCCATGTGAAAAATGTTATGGAGTTGAACATGGAAAGACATCGCCTGCTTACTAGCCAATGATGTAAACTATTAAAGGCATGAGAGGAATCACCAATAATGACAATGAGCCTCAAGGTACTACAATACAATTCGCGCGGTGTGAAAAAGGACTTGGCGTTGAACACCACGTAAAAATCTCTTGGTCGAAGGCCATTAATGTAAACCTGTCACCGAAAGTGAGAAACTTGCCATTGAAGCATGCAAGCTTCAAAGTACTGAAAGGGTTTTTCCTAGGTCAACTTCTTGGATAATGAGCTGATGTTGACAAGAAGTGACCCATTGTAGGAGGGCCTTAATGAATCCCACATCTATGACACGGAATGAAGCAAATGATTTTGGGGGTGAAAAAGATCTGATGGTACAGGGTTCAGGGTGGCGGTCATGAAAGAATGGAGCGTGAATGTATTGCAGTGGGTGAGACATAGGCGAATTCTCTGAATGACTTCTCTTGAACATATCGGTGACACTGGTGATGGATTGGTAGCATTAACCCCAAATATGGATGGTGTGACGGACCAATGGTGATATGACCAGTGAATGGAACAACCCAACTCGGCTCGGATGCAGAGAGAAAGTGTCATGTTCAAGAGCGACTTGCTACCAATAAAGTTTTTCAAGTTCTCTTCCCAATTGTTTCCTAGTCATTGCTGACCAGTACCTCTTTATTTCTTTCAAGCTTGAGGAGGATAACATATGCTTGTTCTATAATTCGCCCTTCAGGCGAACCTGTCGCCATATTTTAACGAGCCTGGCGATAGTGAAACTTGTTCTCGTCCATTTGGACGAGTTTGTCGCTATTCAGTTTTAACGAGTTTAACGACAAAGATAACTCGGTCCTGTTCAATTTTAGAGAGTCTGAAAGGGATGGAAAGGAAAATCCAAATATTCTTTTTCATCATATAATCCCTTAAGTCCAAAAAAGCGTAAAATAATGTGAAAAGGATGAATGTTCGGTAATTTTAACGAGCCGAACAAGACAAGTGCTCAATCTTTTTGTGTAATAATCCCTCAAGTCCAAAAAGATTAAAATCTAGAGGAGGGATAGCACTTCCGGTGACTTTAACGAGCTGGAGAGGCTAATTGCTCGGCAATCTTTTCATATTTTACGAGTCAGTTGAAAAGAGCTTAAAGGAGGCTCGTTTTTCGAGGAACGAGTGATGATTTTGGGTAGCAGCTGATTCCAGGTAAGGTTTGGAATTTTCCAATCATGGTAGATGGCTAATAGAATCACTCTTCGCAGATGTTCCTCAAAAGGGTAAACAACCAAATGGAGGTGAATTATCGGCTAAAAAACAGAGTGGAGGTGATGATGAGAACACGACCAAGGCTCAAAAGTTGATGATAATGCATTCCCAATGGTTATTTACCGGAAAATTGGTTCATTTTTTAATGAGCTTAAACTCTGGGGGAAACATTTTCTCATTGCTTATGTTTATTTTTTAACGAGCTTGAATTCTGCGTTAAAGCTGCTCGTGATAATGGTCATTGATTCCTTGATTCACCATTAGCATTTTATTCTTTCAAAGATTGTACTACCTGTTCACTTGCTTCATCAAACCGATTAGAAATGAAAACATATGCTTGATAGATGAGTTAAGAACACTAATATCTTACTTGAATTACGTGAATGGTAATTTAAAAGTGATTTTTACCTCTCATTTTACCATTTCATTTGAACTTGGTTTGTTGGAGCTCTGGAGGTGCTTTTCCCGCCTGATTTTCACTAGCTGATTCCGGGAGATTCTGTGGACGATTATTGACACTGTCTAGACCAGGTAGGAGCTAAACTTGTGCTCTTCAATTTCATTCTTTTATTCGAGTGGTTCGATTGTCAGGAGATGGTTTATGCCAAGTTTCCATATGCCGGCATGGATTTCTAGGGTGACCCAGATTTAGCGCTGTCGGGCGGCGAGCAGTGGGGTGCTATGGGTAAATCTTCTGACCATATCTTTGTTTATTGTTATTTATAATTTTCTTATGCTTTATTTGATCAATACTAATCAAAACTCATGTGCTCATGTAGATATTCGACCAGTTCGATGGCAGTACGCCGCAGAGAACCAGCGGCCGCTCCAACAAGAGAGGTTGTGGGGAGGGCCATCCTTCGCGACCTTGACATGGTTGAGACTCTTTCAACACTACAGGATCAGGTCGAGGGTCTCACTCTTGGTATCCTAGATGTGAGGACCGACGAGCTACCTTTGCGGTTGTAGCGACATACTACTGGCATGCCGAGTTGATGGACTAGGCTTTTACGCATGATTGCACAGGTGGTGACTTGTTATCACCAGCATTATTAGACTAGGGTGCCCCCTAGCATTTCAAGTTTTGGGTCATTTGACCAATTTTGTCTTGGTTACAGAACATTATGTATAAACTATAAACAATTATGTATATATTTTTGATTTTCGGAGCTTTATTTTGGTTAAGTTACATGATCCTGCTGCATATATTGATGCAATGCTTCTTTTTATAAATGTCGCAAATGTCTATCTAACACATAATTTTCCAATGAGTTTGTCAATGTGTTTAAACTTATGGAAATATGTTGATATTGAATGAAATCGAACTGTCTTTCCAAAATTCTGACTCTTAGGAACATGCGATAGATAGCTAGATTTTGTACAGAATAGATGCCGGTGAGTTGTAGAATGACGAGTTGTGAGTCTAGCCTGATGA
>APFE030805283.1:16698-68563 GCA_000404065.3 Pinus taeda
GTAGTCTCGGTTTTGAGATTCAGTGGGAAATCTCTGTGTATATGTGTTTTATGGGTTATGCTCTCGCATTTTTATTTTCTTGTGATTTAGAATTCGTATGCAGGTAATTTCTGTACGGGGTTAAAACCTACATTCTTGGATTTCTTCTATGGACAATTCGTAGCACAATGGCCCACTTCATGATAATGAAATCATGACACTTTTGATTTGTCAAACTTCTTCCCACCATGGGAAGAACTGGATTTGGAATGGGACTCCTTCCCTTTCCCCTTCCTCACCTTACTCGCTAAGGCTAGATTTTCCTCATCATCTTGCTTTGATGAGGATCCATCTCTGGTGCTTCTTCTTATCTCCTCCTGCATCAGATATGACCAAATTTGTTCCCAATCTGGCAGTTTTTCTCTTCCATTTACCGAGTCTTGGTAGCTATGCTAGCTCTTAGGAAGACCGAGGAGCGCAAGACTCACCATGTCATCATCAGTTGTCATTATCCCTACACTTCCAAGATCATCCCTGTAGGTGGTGAGCTTGTTTAGACATGTAGAGATCGTGTTGCCCTTTTCACACTTGATTTTCCGAAGCTTTTCTTTCAACGCCAACTTCCTCTGATCTTTGTTGTTATGATATAGATCTTTCAATGTTTTCCACATCTGAAATGGTGTCTCCTTCCCATGAAGATTCGAGGTTATGCGGTCTCAAATTCCCTCCAGAAGGATTCTCCTTGCTCTAGCCACACATTTCTTCCACTTTGCCAAATCTATAGCATTAGCCATTGCCGGCTTGGGGACTTCTTGATAAATGAAGTCCTTTAGACCATTATCCTCTAATACTACTTCCATGTGATCCTTCCAGGCTATATAATTTGAGCTTCCATCAAGGGCATACTCGAGTCTTAAACAGTTGAATGCCATTGGTGAAATTGAGATGTGATAAGAACTCGATTTCTATATTCAGGAACCTCAGACTTCTCCCTTCTCCCTTCTTATATACTATTCTTCGCTTTGATCACCTTTTCTCTGATACCATGTAGAAATTCCCATTGTAGATCAACAAATTATGCAATATACTAAAGCAAAATACAAGGTCTACTTCTACAACAAACTTTGCGGAAGCTTAATCAAATATGAACAAGATCAAATAGAACACATATAACAGATGAAGAGAAATCAATCACACATGAACACATAAGAATACTTTGGGGAAAGCCTCAGCTAAAAATCTCGATCTCTGTTATATGATACAAGTGGAAATATGTTCAGATTACACAAAGCATTAGCTCACAAGCTATCTTGCTCTCAGCACAATCGAACAATACAGTGACAGACTGCATAGACACAAGATATGCCTTCCATCATTCCTCCAAGCCTCCTATTTCCTTGTGCAATTTTCATTGGGGTCCAATGCTATCACCTATGTGAATTGCCCTGATCACACACTCACCAAACCCAAAAGTAACTACGCAATCTCCAAGGAATGAATTCCTTTTTCATGCAAGACATATCCTCTAAGGAATATTCCTGCAACTGATAGTACACTGTCCCATCATCTGATCTCAACTGGGTCTTTGTCTGAATTGGCATGCATGATTTATTTATGAGAGAATATTCAGTTATCTGAAGTGCAACAGTTACATGCATGCATGTATTAACTAACTGAACTCACAATTAGTTCAACAAACTATTTGAACTAATCTAACTGGACTTAACTTAGTTGACTGAGCTAACTAATTACAACTCAAATTACAACTCATCCTTATCTCTTTAACTAAGGGATAAATTCCTCGATCAATGGGATAACTGTTGCATGTCCTCACATAGACTTCATGTTTGATTTTCTCCAACTAATTAACTCAAGATGAATTAATTAATTATTAATCAAACAGTTGCTAAGAACAAATTCAAATTTTACTTCTCAATTTTATTTCAGGGACTAACTAAAACAGAAAGGTATCCCGAAATGCTATTTATAGTAGTGATAATTTTAGAACTTCTATTTTTAGCATTTCTTGTTGCTATTTTCAACACTGGTCTGAAGAAAATTCATTTAAGTTCACCCTTGTGAAGACATTGTTGATGAAAGCAAGAGAAGATGGAGGAAACCTAAAATAATGTCAAGGTTTGAAGGAAACCCTAGGCAATATGGTTATTAGGTTTTGAAGGATAGCATAAGGTTAGGGTTTGAAAGAAACCCTAGAATATGATAAAGGTTTGAGTTATGTAGTCTTGAGACCCTAGCATGATCAGTGAAAATATGTTCTAGCACTTGTGACATGTAACATCCCTCCCTTAATAATAAATAATAAATAATAAGAACTTTAAATAAAAATAATACAAAAATAATATTAATTAATACAATAAATAATAATAATAATATAAATAATAGTAAATACATCATAATAAAAAAATAATAAAATTAAATAAATAAAATGATAAGTAAAAAAAATAATAATAATAACAATAGCAATAACCAAAATAACAAATAATAATAAAAATAAAAAATAGTAAGAACCAAATTAACAAAATAGTAATAACCATAATAAAAGAAGGAAATTATCCAAAAAGAAGAAAAGAAAGCTAAAAAAATCAAAGGAAAGTAAAGAAAAAAGCAGCATGTAGACACATGGAGGGGTGCATGTGGTTCCCCTTCTGATATGTTGTTCTATTTAATGAACGGTGGGGAAGATGGGGGGGTTCGATGATTCCTCGATCTTCCATTCTATGGTGTACTAAGACAAAGGAATACTGGCAGTAGTAGTTGATTGAGGGCTCGGGGGTGGCCAGTTGTAGCAGAATCCTGCACAATTGAGCCTACGGTTGGGAGGAGAGTCGTCCCCAAAATCTTGTAGTCACTTCGCAGTTTAAAAGTACAGGTATAATTTCATAAAAAAAATTGTTTTTCTTTTTGACATTAATTTTAGTTATACTTGTGCTGTTACATGACAGGTTCATTGTAACCCTAGATGGGATAGTCTCAATTAGGTTTTGTTTCCAATGAAGATGATTGGAAATATTGAATGAAACATTGATATGTGGATAATGGACAATAATAACTCTTGAAGGATGGCTCAATAGGGCAATGACCACTTCTTGTTAAAGATGAGTTTTATATTTATGTTATTTCTTTATGATACTAGACTTATTGTTTTGATTAATGTTTATACCCACTGCATGAATAGTTGAGTATCCAAATACTTCTAACCTACAATGATATGTAATAAGTAGATCCTTCTTGAGGGTCATCTAAGGTGTAGGAAAAGAGAGCTAATGTAGGTAGTGAAGAGCTAGTGTTGGAAAATGAAAGAAGAACCTAAGCAATTTTTTTGAAAGTTTTCAAAGTATCATAAGGAAATTACAATATGCAAGTGCTACAACTGCTAATGACAAATAAGTGTTACAATTTTCAAAAGTATATGAATACTACAAGGTATGTGTAGTATATTGATTCACTGTTATGATTTAGCTGCAAGATTGGATGGAAAGTTAAGCCCTAAGTATGTTGAGAATATCACCTTCATAAATGACTCATGCATGCATATGAATGTAAGGTTAATTCCTGGTACATATGATATATTGGCGCACTTGAGATTTGGAAAGTATATTGATTTTTTTTTGGACATGGTGGATTTCCTAATCTTCTAAAGTAAGCTAGAAAAATTGATTTTGATAGCTTGATGATATTGTTAATTCCTATGATAAGCATGGTAAACATAATAATAAAAGTAATAATCATGATATTCTTGTTGATCTTGGTTAGGTTTTGATAATCAACGCTTAGTAAATTTGACAATGTGGAAAAATTGGATGCCCTGACTTGATGTTGTGATTATGATCATTAATGTATGAATATACACTTAACGAAACTAATCCTTAATGAATTTTTGATGACATTTTCATGTGTGATGATGAAGCAACTACTGATTATTTGTTATGATATATGTCTGAGAACCTGATATAGTTTAATTTCATGATATAAAATTTTTGTTGATGCATGACAATATTATGATAGACAGGTTGAAGAATCTTACATTCATAGGAAGGAACTTTCCATGAGGTACCTGTTGAGAAATATAGGGGCAACAAGAGTAGGATATTTATGTTATTATAATAATTGTTTGTGATGTATTTTTACTTTTCTTAATTAGATTCTTCTTCGCTTGCTTATTATTAGTATTTTCTTCATCAAACAACTACCAAACCATAAATAAAAATCAGACAAAGGAAACAAGATGTGGGCAATCATCCAGGCCCAAAGCCTCTCCAAGATGAGAGGAAAACCCATCATAATTCTTCTTCTTATAGAATCTTCAATTGGAAAATTCCAAAACCTACACCCTTGACCAAGAACCCCTCCAAGAACAAGTCAATGCTTCCTATTTGAATAATTTATCCTTCTAGCAACTTCCACCTACTCTGCAACTGTAACTACAACTTCGACTTGCCCAAAAACTATAACTTTTAATGCAACTTCAACTTGCCCAGAAATTGCAACTTCGACTACTTAGAAACTGCAACTTCGACTAGCCCAGAAACTGCAACTTTGACTTGCCTAGAAACTACAACTTCTCTTCTTTGCTTGGGTAAATTCTCTCTCCTCGAAGCTTCTCATATTTCAAAGCTTCTCTTCTTGATGGCCTAATTTCACTTTGACAAATTGGCTTCACTACAACAATACATGCCCTAATTCCTTCGCACGTGTGGAAAGTAGCCCAAAAACAAATCCAAAATAGCTCATCTTTTCCTCTATTTTTCTTCCTCTTCTACACACTTCTTCTTGTCCTTATCATTGAACTTGAGTGTGAGAGTGAAGTTTCTCCAAATGAGGCCGAGTGGCCTATATATAGGTTTCCTTGAGCTTCCTATTAGGCCATCTTGACATGTCCTTAGGCCGATTAGTTGTTCCATGAGACTGACTTGACGCTTTCATGTTTGACATGGTCTTAGAGGGCCTTTTGAATCTAATTTGGCTAAGATAATTTGCTTACAATATTTAGCATGCCCAAGAAGGGTTATTCATACATGAAAATGACTTTTTTGACTTGTAGAATCAATGAAAAATCCTAGAAGTTCTCAATGGGAGCTTGGCCTAAAATAAATTTCCCTTGAGCATGAAACCCATGCCTCAAGCACAATAATAATAATTTTTTTTTTCTCTTTTTCCTTGAATACATCAAATCAAAATTACACATGTCATTATGAATATCGAACCTAGTTACATATTTCAACACTCCCTCTTAACTAAGGAGGTTTTCATAATCCATACAAGGTACTTGGACATTCTCAATATGAAGAATTCTCATAAGAAGAGTCAGATTGGTAACCCATTTGTTTAGCATCATATCATTCAACATTAGAGCACAATTCTGGTGAGACCAATGATTTATAGACACCCTCACCATTATCTGTCTCAGAACATACCCCACCTAGGTTCACTTAGAGTATGTTCCACAAAGACTATTCTTATCTTGGATTCCTAGTCCTCAAAGAATATCGATCCTCTACGAATACTCTTATCTTGGATTCCTAGTCCTCAAAGAATATCGTCCCTCTACGAATACTCTTATCTTGGATTCCCTACTACATCCTCAAAGAGTATCAAATTCCAGATGCTTACCCAATCATCCATTCTATCTTCCCAAGTGAAGAAAAAAATGACGTTTCTATATATACCTCTTAACTAAGGAGGATATACCTAATCCAATGAAGAAATGTGCCCATTCCTATAAAAGGAATGTACCCAAGCTCCCTCTTAGCTTAGGGACTTTCTTCCAAGTTTATACCAAGTTAGAAATTTTCTTATAGGCTCCCTCTTAATTAGGGACCTTTTTCCAGCAATAACTCTTTCTTCTTTGGTGGAGATTATGGGATAATCAACTGCTCGTAGGACTTCCTCTATTGATGTCATGAATTTAATGTTTGTTATGGAGCTTCCATATTTTGGGAATTCTTTGTAGGGCATAGACCATCCATCACTTTCATTTATGAATCATGTTAGTCATGACATTTTTTATTTCATCTAAAAGTGATCCATTAGTCCATATCTATCCTTCCTTCATGCCTTGCTACATTTTTCATGTCATGATTCCTTCATGATCTTTGATCATATCACATGAGTATTAGTTGTAGATGACATATACAACTCTTTCCTTGGTAGCCCTGCATTAGCCCACTAGACATTATTTAAAAATCAATAATGAATATTAAATCAAACTTACCTTTGTGATGGTGTTTTCATAATGACATCTCCTTGCATGCATCAACATCCTTCACATGTATTAACACATCTCCAAAAAGATATACAATGGCAAGGGTCACTTTCTTTTTAATACTTTATCAAGATCTTCATATCTTTCCCATGGAGGTACCATAGTCAAATATTTTAGTCCTTGCATGTTGATTTTCTTCTTCATAGTTTCATTTTTCATGATCTCTTCCTTTCTTTATTCACACATTTCCTCCTAGGAACTTCCTATCATAGTTCCTTCAACTTTTTCAACCACCTCATATTTCATATGAGGACATATTACGTTGATTTCATCTGCTCAATGTGTGAACCATGCTTTCACACATCCTTTCAAAGGAGAAGATTCTTTCTTTTGATCATGCTCTTGAGGTAGAGCATTCTTCCATGATACCTACAACTATATGGCATGACTTAATTTTATCAAATATAGACACACATACCTCATTTCCTTTAGGTCATATAGACTTCAAAAATTTCTTTGATTGAAAGAAATTCAATCACCTTAGTTTGCTTCATTTATTTTGACATCATACCATCATTCCATGAATCCCACACAAGGTGGAGTTCTCAACGAGACACTTGTTTCTTCCAATAGGTGAACCTTCCAATGAACATTCCAACGGAGGATTTTGATCATCTTGATCAAGAAAATGATTCTCTTGAATAATGTATGCTGATATTTTTATACTATATGACTTTCCTCTTCCCATAAGTACTAATTATTCTTCTAATGAGGTTACCAAAAGCTACATCCTTCTATAGCTGACAACCATAGACTTCTATTTCAACTCTCTTTCATGCTTTTTTATGATGATGTCACAAGATATTTCTTTCAATTTTATGCTTCTATGACACCATATCCTAACATGATGTCCCTTATCATGTTTCTAATGATTCCTACCACTACCAAAAAACTTGAAACACAAACTTGAAAAGAACTAGGTGAGGAAGACTATCTCAATCATAATAGAGATCTTTTACTTCCTCCTTCTTGGATTTCTTATTTTCAATTTCTTCTACTTCTTCAGTGATATGGAATTCTTCCCTTCCTCTTTTGTTGTTGTCCTTCTTAAGCTTAGGAAAATCTCTCTTGCAATGCCCATATTATTGACATCCATAACTTTGAACCTTTTCCATTTTTTCTTTCTTTTCTGAGGACCAAATTTCGCAAACTTCCCTTTTCTTTTTTCCATAGCAACATATACTTGAGTTTGATGATTTGATCCTACATCAGATTTTTCCTTCAACCTAGTTTCTTCAATTTTGCAAATGACCATAGATCATTGAATGCAGTAGCTTCCTTCTTCCCATAAATACTTGATGTGAAGTTGCCCCATTCTCCCGATAGTGCATTTATCACTACGATAGTCATCTCTCTGTCAGACATTATCTCTCCCAATTCTTGTAGTTGATATCTTATTTAAGATATCCTCATAAATTATGAGGCTATTCATTCTTCTTCTGATATCTTCATCTTGTAGAGTAATTGTCTTAACGAGATTACTTCTCTTGCAATGCTTACAGAGAACAATTCTAGAAGTTTGTCATATATTTATTTTGATGTTTCTAATTTTCATATATAGGGAATAAGGGGATTCTAGATGGATTCTATGAGAATCCTTTGAGCCCTTACTTACCCTTTCATATGCCTTGCAATTTCTTGAGCATATTCCTTTGGAGGTTTGGTGATTGATCCCTTAACATGTTCCATGAGCTCATTTTATATGAGGTTCTGTTGTGCTATACAACAACCCTCCCCATTTCAAAATTTTTCATACAAGACTTTAATAAGAAATGGGTCCCCTTTAGAATATAAATAAAATCAATAAAAACTTTGAAAATAAATTTTTATAATAGGTCATATAAAAATTTGCTTTTTGGGTAGGTTAAATCGCAATCGCAATTCGCAAAACTTTTGAACCCATGTAAGTCCTTTTAAGAAAATCCGATCCAATTTGAGTCATAATAAAATCTTATCGTAAAAAGCTTTATCAAATGAAATAATTATAAAAACAAATTGTCATATCGTGCACATCCTTTATCTCAATGGTGGACTTAAACTGTTCCATTGAGATTCGCCGATGCGATAACTCTATCGGAAATCACAAATTGCTACTCGTTAAGAAAACGTCTCGAGTGTTCCATGGAAAACCTCTGATGCAATAAGCCGATCAGAATCACACATCGCTAAAATCATAAGACACATCCCAAAAAAATCCTTTGAAATCTTCTGATGTGATTTCATTACCATATAGCGCGCTTTCGATAAAGATAAAATATGAAGCATTGTGAACATGTGCAGTTTAAAGTTACAAGTCAATTATAAAGAAAATTTAAGCGATTTATCAATTTTAAAGCATGCTGCCTCCCCATGCTAGCTCACCACTGATCGCAATCACAACCATGCAAAGGAACCATTTAAGCATGCACTTGTAACTCTCGATATGCGATATGCGATTATTGCTAATTGTCAATCGGAAAAGTCACGATACCGATTCCAAAAAGGATCGTTATAAATTTGCGATGCGACATACCATCACGGCATTAAAGTTTCACGTTGGAAGTTACAGGGAAATCATTAAAAAGCAGTTATGGTTGAATCCTTCAAGGATTTCATACGTGGTGGCTTAATATGTCATAGATCCGTAGCATCTATTACGCTTAATTGTTGTTAGTCTTGTGCACTTTGCGTTAGCATTTAACAAATTTTTTCCATTCTTACATCTATCTATTTCATTTTGTAGAGAGAATCTGAAATCATCAGTCTAGCAAAAATGTCTAAGAAATCTCGGAAAGCAAAGGTCCCTATCATAGTGAAAGATGAACCAACAAAGTTGGTACTGTAGCTAATACTACCTGTTCAGGCCTTGGCAAGACTTCATGGGAGGGCATATATAATCTACTTGAAGCCAAGGAGCCAACTGTAATTGAAGAAGAAATAGGAACGACTGATTCAAGTGATAAATCAGAAAATACTCTTAGGCATTTAGCCAGCTCCTTCCTCCACAAAATAGTAGCCTGTGCGAAAGTGTTACCATACAATGAATTGGTGAGATGAGTAATAGAGAGTATCAACATAACCAACAGAGCATTATTTATATTCGATGGAAGGATGTTCAGGACATCCAAGCCAGAAGATGTCAAGAAGATGTATCATTTGCAGGACCCCTAGAAACATTACCACAAGGAATTTTTAGAAGCTTTTGCCAAGGAGAACAATGTAGAATCAGACCTTATCAAGCAATGAAGACATTTCCCAAACAAGCATAAGCATGAATCTTTTGGTATGTACTCTGTGGAATCCTTAGCATCTCCCTATTGCTATGTTGGTGCTATGATGTGTAAACTCTTTGGAGCCTCTGATTCAACTAGATTTTCCATAGAAATGGTGCCTTTAATGGAAGCAGAAATTAACTCTTTTGTCATGGATTGGGAAACCATATTGTCAGATAAAATGGCCAACCAAATCCTCGTTTATAGAAGAAATAGTTATGTAACTACCTGAATAATACCCCCATGCTATATGAGCACCTACATTACGGATACCATCCGTTTCAATTATGACTTCCTCATTCTAGGTTGGAAATGGAATCCTCAAGACCCAACTCCTATTCACATTTATCATAAATATTTGTGGAAGGCCCATTATAAAGATCATATATATAGAATTTTCCATGGATTTTTTTTACCCATCCATCAAGCCATATTCAACGTACCTTGTTATCGGTTATCTGATGAGGCCAGCATTGACCTAACATCAATCGGTAGTTGGTTCAGTGAAGAAACATTCACCTATGTCAGACATTTTGGTAGCCTCACAGATGCACGTGTTCTCCCATCATACATTCCTGATAAGCTATTGGCCAGAGAAATAGCTTACCAAATAATGGAACAAGGAATATCTAGGAGCCTCAAAGAGTCCAAGAAACAAATGTGGCCTACATTTCCCATCTGTTATGGTACTTACTCATTGCATGATTTCAAACATGTTGAGAAAGAAACAAATTAGATAAAAATTATGAAGTTAGCAGTCATCCCTAAGAGACAGTATGACCCAAACGAAGTGGCTTACAACTTTACCAGTCAAGTGAAACTTGCCAAATTTGAACATGAGAAAGATGACTATGATGACTTGTTCGCTTCAACTGAATCATTCTCACAGGTAAAACATCTAGCAGGGATAAAATTGGGGAGCAGGGGAGATAGATAAGTTTATGGAGTTCAGGACACAGAGGTTACAAACACTACATCTGGATTTATTGAACACTACCCCTATGGTGCAACAAGAAAGCCACAGTGAAGAACACACTACTAAGAAGATTCCCGAAAAGGAGCAGACAAAAGAAAAGACCAGTGAGCTCCTAGATACCAATGTGCATATCGATGCCAACTTAATCAAGGAATGGGAGCAATTCGATCAGCAGATCAAGAACCAGAATGACTCCCAAAACATCAATATATCAAAATCGCCCATAACACAGGAGCTTATTGCTACTAGTATTACAGTTGAAGGGGTGGTTGGCACAATTAATACTCAACATGATATTGAAGTAATTCCAGAGAATCCTTCCGAAGAGATTGTATTGAAGGTTGAGGAAATACCACCTCTGGATGTATTTTACAGTCCAAAGCATAAGGCTGTGGTCAAAAGACAGAGGAAAAAGAGGAAAATTGACCAGGGACCATTCTCAACTCCTCAAGCTGAACTTATGAATGTGGTATGGAAAGACTTATAAGTTAATCCTTCTGAGGATTTAACTAAATTATCTCAATATGCAGGTGCCTATAAAACTGCTACAATGGACAAGGCCTCCAAAGTTAGCCAACTAATCAAAGAAAAGGATCTAAGGATCACCCAACTTGAAGAGCGAATGACAGTGGAACAACAAAAGATCAGTCAGCTTGAGCAACAACTAGTGGAGCAAAAACAACAGAATGAGCAACTAAAAGAATAATTATATATGGAGAAACAAAAGATTGATCAATAGGCTTTCCAGAAACAACAAAAGTTGTCTCAAGAACTTAGCAAGCTTCAAGTGACACTTCAACAGGAAAAGAAGGCCAAAGAAGAACAAATCGCACAACTGCAATTACAGGTAGAGAAATTCAAAGGTTATCTGAGCATTGATGAATTCAAGAAAGAAGCCCTGGAAGTGACTAAAATCTTATCTCGGAAACTGAATATCCTTTGCCATAAAATTTCATTGGTTGACCCATTGTGCATCATCACTACATCACTCATTGAACAGGTAGTTGACACCAGGTTAGAATTTGAAAACGCAGATGACAAGGTCACAAGATTTCTCTCTTAGCAAAGTACGCAAGAAGGCATGGCTGCTAATCTACCAAAAATCCAAGAATCGCACAAAGAAGTCTTATTTTCAGAGTGGCAATAATAGTTAATAAAGGCCGAAAGAGCTACTTCCAAAGCCAGGGCTACAATGAATAGTGTGATTGAGTTGGTAAATGAAAACTTATATGGAGCTAACTTGATCTTTGATTGCTCCTTAGGAAAGATCTTGAAGGCAAAAGCGCTAGAAAATCAATGGAGAAAGGATCTGGTCAATAGAGGAACAAAATGAAAAGTTGCAAAACTTGACTTGGCATGCATTTTGGTTCTTCCTAGTCAAGCCGCACAACTAGCAGATGGCCACCAAATGCCTTGCCGACATTGTTAATTGGATAGTTCCTAAGCTTTTAGATGCCACATACATCGGTCAACTACATTCTAGGCTGAGTCATCCTCTGGAAATTCATGAAATGCTCTCAATTTATCAGTTGCAAGTGTAAGAGAATGAGTAGATACAATGAATCATTTCAAAGGCTATCTTAATGTTATTTTCATAAATCAAATCCCAGATTTTCATGTTTGTAGTTTTAACAGCTCAAAGCGATTTTTATTGACAGTTAGTTTTTATTTTATTATTTAAACCCTTTCATGTTTTTGAAGAAGGGGTCCTTTTATTTTATTAGTTAAACCCTTTCATGTCTTTGAAGAAGGTGTCCTCAATTTGCATAAAAGTTGACTTGAGAAGTTACACTTTTGTACTTCTGAATATATCTTTATCAGTGGTGGATCAAGGTTCTACATTTTTGTGAAGAAACTTTTTCAAGACCTACACTTTTTTATCTCCTGGAAGTTATCTCAAATAAGAAAGTGGAATCAGAGTGCTATTTGCATTGGAAAGACTCAGATGCATGCGGTATTTCTATCACTGTTCTTTTGTCTTGTTTCCTTATGTGATGAAGCATTCCTTTTAAAAGTTTCTATTGTTGATGTATGTATGCTCTTCAAATAATTCTTTATCATGTCATTTCTGAAGATTTATAATTGTTATACTTTAAAGATATATGTCAGCGATATACATTGTTATGAATGCGATATGTTTTATTTATAATTACTTTGTTTAATTTCTTAAACAAAGTAATCATTATCTATGAATGCATATTTCTATCAATCAGTAATTCAACTATATGATTATTTGTCTATTAGAAATAATTAGAAATCACATTGTTAATACATTACTCAAGTTAGATAAGTATATTTTATATTTTTGAGTTATAGGTTAAAGCACTTATAATCTTTATTATACCTTATAAAACAATCATCCATCAAACCATTCATTATATGGGAAACTGGTCCCTTAATATCCAGTCAGAGCCACCACACCAAATGGAAAAGGAGTTGTACTAAGGTCCAGACTGGGTGGTTATCCCCAATGTTGGTGCTAGGATTTTAGAGGCATCAACATTTTTGGCGCTAGAAGGAGGGCTTGAACTGTGAATGGCAAGCGAATCTAAATCAATAGGCCATTCTAAGAGTAAAAATCCCTCACCATCTCCTCCAACTTCTCCTTCGCATTCTAAATATCCTATTTTTAAGCTAGAAGCTGAAAAGGAAAATACAACACTCACTGCTTGAACCTTAATCACACCTGACAATTCTTCTCCTGAACACCCTGAAGTACAGTCCTTGATTCATAAACCCCAAGGGTTTTTGAAATCCCAAGAACAATCTGATATCCCAAAGGCAGTGTGACTTCACAATATATTCCATCCCAACCTCTTACTAGAGCACGAAGTGAAAAGCCTGGTATTCCACTAACTGAATTTCCTTTGCCAAGTCGAAAAAGAGCTAGGAAGGCACTTGTAGAGTCTGACAGTGAGACTCTTTCCTCATCATCATCCATTCCATCTAAACCATTGCAAAGTCATCCATCTATTTCACAACTCCAAATCATAGTCCATAAGGTTGCAGGTACTCCAACATCCTCTAACCAATCACTTTCAACTACCTCCTCACCTTCTTCTACTATTAGCTCAACAATGGCACAACCTCAACCAAGGCCATGGACCAATCCAGGAGTTGTCTCTATGCTTGCACCCTTGATTCAATTACCAGCTCATCCTGAAAAATGGTTACCAAAATTTAATCTGGACATTGACATATTAGCAGAAGAACATATAAACAATTTCATGTTGTCCATAAAATTGAATGGGGTAACAGAAGAAGACACTATTGTTAGGCTATTTCCATGCACTCTTCAAGGAGCAGCTAGATCGTGGTATTTTTCATTAACCCCAGGATCCATCAATAGCTAGGATGCTTTTCAGGAGCAATTTTTAACTAAGTTTGGAGATGATAGGTCTACAACGACTTTGATTAATGATCTATCCAATCTAAAATTTGAATCAAAGGAACCCATCAAAGACTTCAACTCCCAATTTAATAAACTGTTGAATAAAATTCCTGCAACATCCAAGCCTAGTGAAGAAGTCCGAAGTAAATTGTATATCTCTGTCTTGCCTTCAAACATAGCGATCTTTGTTGATAGGGCTACCAAACCCACATTAGCAGAAAATATGAAGGAAGCGATCGTTGTTGAAAAATGTATCAATGCTTCGGAAAAGAAAAATGCTTTTAAAGAGAGAAAATCCAAAGAGGCTACTTTCGAAGATGATTCAAAAAATAATGCAGTTAAAGACCCATATGACATGGAAAGTTTACAAAATGTTATGAAATCTATGTCCAATGAAATGGTGGAAATAAAAATGCAGGTACTTGAAACTTCTACTAAAAAACCATTTAGAAACTTTAGAAGAAATCAATCAACTGACCCTAAAACACCTAATGCTATATCTAATGCAGAATCAGATCTAGAGGACAATGAAGATGAAGACACAGTTTTACATAAGAGGAAATGGAAGAAGATGAAATAGTTGAATGTCATGGAATGTGGGACTTTATCTTGCCCAACTTTGATAATGAAAGTGAACAAGAAGCTCTCCCAGTAAATACTAGAAGTAAAAATGCAGTAGAGCCTATTCAAACAAATCCAAAGAAGAAAAATTCAAGCCCTGCTACTAAAGACAAAGCTCCCATGAAGAAAACTCCATTTGTGCCTACCCAAAAGCAACCATCATCCTCTAATCCTCCATCGTCGTCTAAAACTTTGACTCTATGGATTACAACATTGTGGAAGGCATGAAGGATACTCGAGCAAATATTTCTTTACATGAACTTAGCAAGCTAAAAAATCAACAGAATTTGTTACTTAAAGAGTTAAATGCAATACCTTCTTCTCCTCTTCCAACCGGTGTATTATCCAAGGTGGCTAAAGGATCAGGTAAACCACCATCAAATAAGGTAGATGCTACTGATGTTGTTTTGATCGGAGATAGGTCTAATTCTCGTACTCCTTTTCTCTTGACTTATGAAATATATAATAGAAATTTGCATAACTGCCTAATTGATTGAAGGGCTTCATCAAACATAATGCCAGCCTCAGTTTGCTCTAAATTAAACATTGAGCCCCCAAAATCTATAGTTCATATTGTTCAATTAGATCGGACTAAAGTGAAAGTTTTAGGAGAGAATAATTCAGTTACTATTAGGTTATTAGCTGATCCTAGAGTACTTCAAAGAATTGATATATTGATTTCTGACATCCCTGAATTTTATGGTTTAATTCTAAGCAGGGATTGGTCTAAGAAACTCCACGGTTACATTTTCACTGATTGGTCTCACATGTGGCTTCCCTATAAAGGGAAACCAAATCAAATCAAAATAGATTAAGAAAAACACATGACTCATACAGTAATGGAGTTTGAACAAGAAAACAAACCTGTAGCCTTCAATAAAACTATTCTCAGAAATTACTCAACTGAGTCATTTTTTGGAAATTTTAATGCTCAACAATCGCCTTTTCCTGTTAATAGTTCACATCACAAATTGAAAATTTATCTGATATTGATACGTCAAGATGTGTTAGTATTGTTGATGAAATTGTAAATAAATTTGTAGATAAGCCTTTACTTTGGTCTTTATATTTTAATGGATCAAAATCCAATGATGGTGCAGGAGTAGGGGTATTTTAGTCAGTCCAGAAGGGGAAAAACTATGCTATCATGTAGAATAGAATTTGAGTGTACCAATCACACCGCAAAATATGAGGCATTGATGCAAGGGCACTATAAAGCAATAGGCCTAAATATTCAATATCTAAAAGTATTTGGTGACTCTGAAATTGTCATCAAACAAATAAAGAACACTATCCATTGTCTCTCAGGTCATATCAAACATTATCAATCCCTTGTTCAAGATCTCATAACTCATTTTCTAGCATTTAACATTTCTTCTATTCCTAGATCTCAGAATGCAACAACTGATTTACTGGCTAATGTTGCTTCTAAGCTCCTTCCATTTGAGGATTATAGTCCAGATAGGTTTTCAATTAAGTTAACTTTTCGGCCATCTATCCCAGACAATGTCACCAATTGGCGGGTATTTAATCATGATGAAGACATCTTAAATTTCTTGACTTCTAAAAAATCTTATGATAATCAATTCATCGATGAAAGTGATCATGATCTTAAACTAAAACAAAGAATAAATGAGAATTCTATTCCTAAATCTGTGGTATGTTAGAAAATTAAATATTACGGAGAAATGGAACACATAAAATACTGCAGAAATATAAACACAGAAAACGCACAAAACAAGAGAGACACAGATATACGTGGTTCACCCAGTTTGGGCTATGTCCACCTCGAACAACCAGTCCTTCCTTTCGATTATCTAGCAAAATGAAGAGACACAACCTACAACAAATCCGTTGTAATATCCTCCGTTTTCTCTCACATTCACACCTCTTTGTTTCTCGTTCACACCGAATACACATCTATCTCACAGCCTCAAATACAATGCCCTCATACAAAGAGAGGGGTTTCCTTCTAGGGCAAAAAACCCTAAACTAAACATAATTCTACCGTCAGATCATCCGCCTAATGAACGGCCCAGATTGACTAGAAATTACTATACTTTTACAGGAAAATTTACATTTTTTTAGCTTCAGGGGCGTGCCCCGAGCCCCGCCGGGACCGCTGGCCCGCACCCCCCAGACCCGCGGGGCACAAGTCCCCCGTACCCCCCCACGTGGAGAGGTGTACAAAACTTCCTGGGGTATACATCCGGCTGAAACAAAGACCTCTGAACAATCATGCTCCACACATAACATGGTCAAGCTAGAAAATCTCTATGATATCAAAGATAGATTCAAAAAGGTCACTAATGCAAAACTTCAAAGTTCTACTTTAAGGTTTGAATTAGTAAATGTTGGCATTGAGGCCAAACCACAAAATGTCAATCTAGGACTTGAACTTACATCAGAAGAAAGATTTGCTTTCATCAAATTATTAAACAAATACAAAAATGTTTTTTCTTCGAATTACGAAGATCTAAGAACTTATGATACTTTTATCATTCAACACACAATTCCAATGATTTCTGATGAGAAACCCATAAAACAAAAGTTAGGGAAAATTCACCCAAATCTGGAAAGTCGAATCAAAGCATAGTTGAATAAAATTATGAAAGCTAAATAATTCTCCTGGTCAGACATTTTAAATGGGTTTCAAACTTAGTACATGTAAGGAAAAGGAATGGTGATATTAGGATTTGCATAGATTTTAGAAATCTCAATAAGGCATGTCAAAAGAATAATTTCCCATTACCAACAATGGAACAGATACTTCAATCAGTAGCTAGTTCGGAGTTAATGTCTTTTCTTGATGGTTTTTTAGGATACATTCAAATACTGGTGCATTTAGATGATAGACTAAAAACTACATTCAGAACTAAATGGGGAACATATGCTTATTAAAAAATGCCTTTTGGTTTGATAAATGTTGGAGCTACATTCTAATGCACCATGGATATAGCCTTCAAAAGTTTGATCAATACGTCAGTTGTTGTTTGCTTATATGACATAACTGTCTTTTCCAAGAAAAGGACCAATCATTTACATGATTTGAAGCATATCTTTGAATGATGTAGAAGGTATGGGATTTCTCTAAATCCCAAGAAATCATTCTTTGCTGTTAATGAAGGAAAACTCTTAGGGTTTATTGTATCCAAATATGGCATATATATTGATCCCAACAGGATAAAAGAGATTTCTGATATTCCTTTGCCACATAAAAAGAAATCCATGCAATCATTTTGGTGACAGATAAATTTTGTAAAAAGATTTGTTCTTGATTTTTCTCATATTGTCTTGCCTTTACAAACTATGATTAAGAAAAATTCAGTTTTCAAATGGAGACATAACGAAAAAGAAGCCTTTGACTCAATCAAATAGGCAATCAGTAATGCTCCTACATTAAATACTCCCAATTTTTCTAATCCTTTTATTTTGTATACATTGGCCATCGAAACATATTATGCTGTTGTTTTAACACAAATCAATGATCAACAAGTAGAAGAACCTATATCCTTCTTTAGTCCCAATTTGCAGGGTGCTGAACTCAATTATTCTGAAGTAGAAATACAAGCTTTTGCTGTGTTTAAATCTATCAAACACTTTAGACCATTTCTCCTAAAAACACACACAAAAGTAATAGTCACATTCTCCGTAATGAGGCAATTGCTAATTCAAAGGGAAGTAGGAGAGAAAAGAGATAACTGGGTAATAGCCTTACAAGAGTATGATATTGATATTAAACCAGCAAAAATTGTTAGAGGGCAAGGTTTTTGTAGGTTATTAGCAGGAGCTTCTAATATTCCAAAAAATGAAGATTCGGATGATACTCTTCAAGTGAATGAGATAAGTATCATAAATTCTGAATCTCAGTATGGTGATCTGATCCTTTATTTAAAAAATGGATATGCTCCCCCTAATTTCAGTTACAAAATCAAACGTGCTTTAAGATTGAAAGAAGAACACTTCTAAATCATTGATGATGTGTTATTTAGAAGAAATTATGATTCAATTTTATTAAGGTGCCTTGAAAAAACTGAAGCACAAAAGGTTTTGCAGGAACTACATGATGGTCTAGCAAGTGGAAGTTTTGGAGGAGATACTATAGCTCACAAGATAATACATGCTAGATATTATTGACCCACTTTGTTTAAATATTCCCATGATTATGTCAAGAAATGCAAGATATGCCGAACTTCTAGTGGGAGACAAAGGAAACCAACCTTTCATTTACAACTAGTAAACATCGAGCAACCATTTGAACAATGGGGGCCTGATATCATAGGAGAGATTGTTCCACATTCTTCCAAGAAATACAGATACATCCTTAAAACCATAGACTACTTCACAAGGTGGGTAGAAGAAATTCCATTAAAGGTAGCCAATTCTGATGCAAACATTGAATTCATTGATTAATTCATCATTACCAGGTTTGGTGTACCTAATGCCCTTATTTTTTATAATGCATCTTATTTTTTTGGGAGTAATATAGTTGAATTTTCTCTTAAGAGAGGTTTTATGTTAAAATATTCTTCAAATTACTATCCTCAAGGTAATGGTTTGGTAGAGTCAACTAATAAGAATCGCATTAAGATTATTAAAAGAAGTGTTGATCAAAATCAAAAGAATTGGCATAAATCTTTAATATTTGCATTATGGGCAAATCGCATAACTTAGAAGGCCTCAATAGGTACTTCTCCTTTTAACTTAGTGTATGGGAAAGAGGTTGTAATACCTTCAAACTTAGCACTCCCATCTCTAGCACTAGTACAAATTATTGAATAAAATCCTTCTTCCTTTTTTCAATTAAGATTTGACCAAATCTTCAAATTGGAGGAAGAAAGAGAGAAAGCCAAAATAACTCATGCTAAACATCAACAAGTAGTTAAATCTTCTTTTGATGCAAGTTCTACTAGCTCAAAAACATTACAAATTGGTGATATCGTGTTGAAATGGGACAAAGCACATGAAGGCAAAGGTAAACATACCAAATTTAAAAAAATGTGGCTTGGACCACTTCAAATCATTGAAAATATAGGCTCATCAACATTCATACTGCAAGATTTATCAGGAAAGCGAGATTCTCTTCTTGTGAATGAGCTTATCTTAAAGAAATTCTTTTCTTAAGGAGGTAACTCCTTCTTACCTTTATATATTCTTTATGCAAGTTTGTTTGTTTTAGAAAATAATGTTGTAAATAGTCTTCCATTGGCCTTTTACTATTGAAAAGCTCTTTGAGAGAATATTGTGAATACTTGCTTTCAATAGGCGGAAACTTTTAAAGAAATGATTACAGTTTTGGAAAGTTGAATAAAACATGAAACTATGATAACCTCTTTAAAGTTTGTAAAATCTTTCAAAACCTTGAAAACACTATAAATCATTCTAAGTTTTATTAAGTTAAGAGAGGTTATTTATAAAAAGTAAAGACTTTTCCAAACTTAGCATCCATAACTCTAAAAAATTGTCATCCATAAACTCTTAAGGAGAAAGTCATTCACCCCATCCACTAAGTTTGTGATTTTTTCAGAGTGTAATTCTAAAATATGTCTGATATAAAAGATAAGAGGTCTTATCATGAGCCTGCTTACCATGATCATAGGGAACTAATTAAACTGACATTACCAATACTGCATATCAAAATAGGGTAATGGCTTATAATCATAAGACAAGGGGTCTCATCACGAGCTAGCTTGTTCAGTTCAATTTCAACCAGTGAATGGCATTGTTATAAGTTGGCTCCCAAACCAGGACAATGGATTTTTATTTTAAAAAATTAAAAGAATATAAAATCAAAAAATATATATGTAAACATGTCTTTATGGATTTATCTTTCAAAAGCTATACCCTTAGATGGATGGGATAATGAATGACTGATGGTCAAAAGGTAACCCTCTCGAGACTATAGATCTTTGCTGGCAGTAGAGGCACTACCGGTGAAAAAAGAGTAAATTTAAAAGCTAATTTGGAGGAGTCCCCTATTTTATCTTTATCAACCAATCAAAGCTTGAAGAAACCAAAAATGTTATTATTTTTAAGGAATTGTAAAAGAAATTGCAAAAAAACGTTATTTTATTCAGAGTTAATTTTTGTTTAGATACTCTTAAATGGTTTTCTTTATCCTCAATTGTTTCCAAAATAAGAAAGTTTTATATATTGCATTATTTTTCATAGATAACTGTTTCTCCCAGTGAATCGCCAATTTTTGTGCTATACAACAACCCTCCCCATTTCAAAATTGTTCATAAAAGACTTTAATAAGAAATGGGTCCCCTTTAGAATATAAATAAAATTAATAAAACATTTGAAAATAAATTTTTATAATAGGTCATATAAAAATTTTCTTTTAGGGTAGGTTAAATCGCAATCACAATTTGCAAAACTTTTGAACCCATGTAAGTCCTTTTAAGAAAATTTGATCTGATTTGTGTCATAATAAAATCTTATCGTAAAAATATTTATCAAAGGAAATAATTATAAAAACAAATTGTCGTGTCACGCACATCCTTTATCTCAACGGTGGACTTAAAGTGTTACATTGAGATTTTCCGATGTCATAACTCTATTGAAAATCGTATATCGCTAATTGTTAAGAAAAAGTCCCGAGTGTTCCATGGAAAACCTCCGATGCGATAAGCCGATCACAATCGTGCATCACTAAAATCATAAGACACATCCCAAAAAACTCCTTTGAAATCTCCAATGCAATTTCATTATCGTATAGTGTGCTTTCGATAAAGGTAAAATATGAAGTATTGTGAACATGTGTGGTTTAAAGTTATAAGTCAATTATAAGAAAATTTAAGCGATTTATCAATTTTAAAGCATGCCGCCTCCCCATGCCAGCTCACCACTGATCGCAATCACAACCATGTAGAGGAACCATTTAAGCATGGCACTTGTAACTCCCGATCTGCAATATGAGATTATCGCTAATCGCCGATCGAAAAAGTCACGATACCCATTCTAAAAAGGATCGTTATAAATTTTCAATGTGACATACCATCATGGCATTAAAGTTTCACATTGGAAGTTACGGGGAAATCATTAAAAAGCAATTATGGTTGAATCCTTCAAGGATTTCATGCATGGTGGCTTAATATATCATAGATCCGTAGCATCTATGATGCTTAATTGGTGTTAGTCTTGTGCGTTGTGTACTAGCATTTAACAAGTTTTTTCCACTGTTACATCCATATGTTTCATTTTTTAGAGCGAATTTGAAATCATCAGTCCAACAAAAATTTCTAATAAATCTTGGAAAGCAAAGGTCCCTATCATAGCGAAAGATGAACCAGCAAAGTTGGTATTGATAGCTAATACTATGTGTTCAGGCCTTGGCAAGACTTCATGGGAGGTAATATATAATCTACTCGAAGCGGAGGAGCCAACCGTAATTGAAGAAGAAATAGGAACAACTGATTCCAGTGATAAATCAGAGAATACTCTTATGGATTTAGCCAGTTCCTTCCTCCACAAAATAGCAGCCCGTGTGAAAGTGTTACCATACAATGACCTGGTGAGATGGGTAATAGAGAGTATCAACATAATCGATAAATCATTCTTTATAGCCGACAGAAGGATGCTCAGGACATTCAGGCCAGAAGATGTCAGGAAGATGTATCATTTGCCGGACCCCTAGAAACATTACAACAAGGCATTTTTAGAAGCTTTCGACAAAGAGAATGATGTAGATTCATACCCTATCAAGAAATGGAGACATTTCCGAAACAAGCATAAACATGAATCTTCTGGTATGTATTTCGTGGACTCCTTAGCATCTCCCTATTGCTATGCTGGTGCTATGATATGTAGACTCTTTGGAGCCTCTGATTCAGCTAGATTTTCCATAGAAATGGTGCCTTTAATGGAAGCAACAATTAACTCTTTTGTGATGGATTGGGCAACCATTTTGTCAGATAAAATGGTCAACCAAATCCTCGATTATAGAAGAAATAGGTATGTAACTACCCGAATAATACCCCCCCATTCTATATGGGCACCTACATTATGGATACCATCTGTTTCAATTATGACTTGCCCATTCTAGGTTGGAAATGGACTCATCAAGACCCAAATCCTATTCACATTTATCATAAATATTTGTGGAAGGCCCATTATAAAGATCATATATATAGAATTTTCCATGGTTTTGTTTTACCTATCCATCAAGCCATATTCAACAGACTTGTTCCTCGGTTATCCGAAGAGGCTAACATTGACGTAACATCAATCGACACTTGGTTCAGTGAATAAAAGTTCACCTATGTTAGACTTTCTGGCAGCCTCACAGATCCACATGTTCTCCCATTATACATTCCTGATAAGCTATTGGCCAGAGAAATAACTTACTAGATAACGGAACAAGGAATGTCTAGGAACCTCAAAGAGTCCAAGAAACAAATGTGGCCTACATTTTCCCTCTGTTGTGGTACTTACTCACTACATGATTTAGAACATGCCGAGAAAGAAACAAATAAGATAAAAATTCTGAAGTTAGCAGTCATCCCTAAGAGATCGCATGACCCAAACAAAGTGGCTTACAACTTTACCATTCAAGTGAAACTTGGCAAATTTGAACATGAGAAAGATGTCTATGATGACTTGTTCACTTCAGCTGAGTCATTCTCATAGGTAAAAAATCTAGCAGGGATCAAATTGGGAGCAAGAGAGATAGATAAGTTTATGCAGTTTAGGACATAGAGGTTACAAACACTACCTCTGGATTTATTGAACACTACCCCTATGGTGTAGCAAGAAAGCCACTGTGGAGAACAAACTACTGAGGAGATTCCTGAAAAGGAGCAGACAAAGGAAAAGACTAGTGAGCTCCTAGATACCAATGTGCATATTGATGCCAACTTAATCAAGGAATGGGAGCAATTTGATCAGCAGATCAAGAACCAAAATGACTCCCAAAACATCAGTATACCAAAATCGCTCGTAACACAGGAGCCTATTGCTACTAGTATTACAATTGAAGGGGTAGTTGGCACAGTTAACACTCGACATGATATTGAAATAATTCTAGAGAATCTTTTTGAATAGATTGTATTGAAGGTTGAGGAAATACCACCCTTGGATGTATTTTACAGTCCAAAGCATAGGGTTGTGGTTAAAAGACAAAGGAAAAAGAGGAAAACTGACTAAGGACCATTATCAACTCCTCAAGCTGAACTTATGAATGTGGTATGGAAAGACTCAAAAGTTAATCCTTCTGAGGATTTAACTAAATTATCTCAATATGCAGGTGCCTATACAGCTGCTACAATGGACAAGGCCTCCGAAGTTAGCCAACTGATCAAAGAAAAGGATATAAGGATCACCCAACTTGAAGAGCGAATGATAGTGAAACAACTAGCGGGGAAAAAACAACAAAATGAGCAACTAAAAGAATAGTTAAATTTGGAGAAACAAAAGATTGATCAACAGGCTCTCCAAAAACAACAAAAGTTGTCTCAAGAACTCAGCAAGCTTCAAGTGACAATTCAGCAGGAAAAGAAGGCAAAAGAAGAACAAATCACATAGCTGCAATTACAGGTAGAGAAATTCAAAGGTTATTCGAGCATCGATGAATTCAAGAAAGAAGCGCTGGAAGTGACTAAAACCTTATCTCAGAAACTGAATATCCTTTGCCATAAAATATCATTGGTTGACACATTATGCATCATCACTACATCACTCATTGAATAGGCAGTTCACACCAGGTTGGAATTTGAGAACGCAGATGACAAGGTCACAATATTTCTCTCTTGGCAAAGTACACAAGAAGGCATGGCTACTAATCTACCAAAAATCCATGAATCAAACAAAGAAGTCTTGTTTTCAGAGTGGCAATCATAGTTAACAAAGGCCAAAAGAGCTAATTCCAAAGCCAGGGCTACAATGAACAGTGTGATCGAGTTGGTAAATGACAACTTATATGGAGCTAACTTGATCTCTGATTTCTCCCCATGAAAGCTCCTGAAGGCAAAAGCGCTAGAAAATCAATGGAGAAAGGATCTATCCAATAGAGAAGAACAAATTGGCAAATTACAAAACTTAACTTTTGGATGGTTACATGATGGGTACAAGTCTAAGATCCTTGCAGTTCAGATGGAAAAAAAAATGAGACAATTTTGGATAGATGCCACAAATATGCAGTCTCAGGTGCAATAAAGAAGATCTCAAGTCTCTATCTCAGCATATAGTAATGATATTGGTATACCTTATGAATAGTCCTCACAATGACACACACTGTCTCAACATACATATTGTCTCGACATAATAGTCTATCAGCATACCTAACACAGTCATGTTCTTGGCATAAAAGTCTTGATCATAATCATATCGAAGACTAGATCATGATGAAGATCTCATAGCATTACATGAACCAAGGTCATGATGAAGAATGGTATGATGACCTTGTTGATATGGTGAAGATCTCTATGAAGATGCAATAGTGATGTTCTCAATGATGGCAACAGTAATGAAGATCTTAGTAGTGTAGTGATGATTATCTCATTGAATGACAAAGTAGAGGATTGGTGTCTTGGTCCTGGAGTGGCTCAGTAAGTCAAGGGTCATGGTCTTGGTATTCATTAATTAAAATCTCTATAAGAAGAATTTTGCGTGTATTTTCCTCTCCAAGAGGGAGAGGTTTTGGCCTTGGCAGAAAGACAACATTTTGTGTTCTTGTCTCTTTGTTATGGTAGCTATTTGATGAATTAAAGAAGACATGCTAAAATTAAAGAATATGCTAATAAGATAAATGTTAAATATTTCACAAATAGTTATCATGCTAAGAACAATCTCATTAACTCCATGCCCTAGATTCTTCAACAGACTTTATAGACTCAATGACAAATCCTAGAATCTCTCAATGGGAGATTGACCTAAAATAATTTTCCCTTGAGCATGAAATCCATGCCTCAAACAAAATAATAAATAAATTTATTTTTTCTCCTTTTCATTGAATACATAAAATCAACATTACATATGTCATTATGAAGACCGAACCTAGTTACATATTTCAACAATACCAACACCTATTATTATTTGCAGTAAATGAATAGAAGACTCTTGATTATAGAAGCAAGGTTTCTAGACATGAATAAATGATCATCTAACGTTGTTAGTTTTTACAAGTTCTATTTTGAGCAAAGAGGGTTTCCATTAGTCCAAGCCCCAACTATTGGGAGAAAGGATTAAAGGTGTGGCTATATGCATCCCACCTGCACTAAAGAAGGCTTATGGGTGTGGTTGAGTTTGTAGAATACAAAAACTAAAATCTTATGCATGAGACCAGGAGCACACTAGAAGTATGAAAAATCTAAAGAAATGGATAAAAGTGTTAAGGAACAATGAGATATACATAATATTTGACTTGTTTCAGCAAATGTGAATGTGTTGACTCATTTTTTGTTTGCAGGTTCATATAGCATGCATATCAATATGTTATTTTTCTTGATTTGATAATTGGAACTAGTATGGCAATAAAGGTTTACTCCTTTGTATGCAATGATTTTTATTGTAGAAATATCACAATAAATGGATGACATAAAATTATATGACTTATGAATTTAGTGATAGAAATTATTCATATTATGATCACATGGATGGCTTGATAAATTTTGGTTTGATATTTCCTGGTAAATGAAAGTTGTTGACATAAAAATAGATAAGGTTGTAACCTAGTACTTGAGTGTGAACTCCACTTGGTACTTGGATTGAAGAGTTTGATAGTGATATTTTTATGGCTTTGATATTAACTTGGTTTGGAATTTAAGGCTTGATAAGAAGACTGGGTGATTTGATTGCACAATATTGATTTGTTTGAGGCTGGGCATATTGATTTGGTCAGTTTTATGTTTGCATAAAGCATTGTATGGTTTTAAGCAAGCTCCCCAAGCTGGGTATGTCTGCATTGACAACTACTAGGTCAATCTTCGAAGTCCTTGCCGATCTAAAGCTCTACTTCAAAGTGGTCCAAGGTATGCCTTTTATTTTGATTTTATATGTTGATAATCTATTCTTGACTGGTAATGAGCCATTGATGATCAAAGTAAGAGGGATTTGGACTTCGAGTTTGAGATGAAGGACCTTGGCATGATGCACTAATTTCTGGTATTAGAAGTTTGGAAAAGGAAAATATGTCGTGAATCTATTAGAGGGATTTGGAAAGTGGACACCCTAATGGAATTGAATTTTAAGAAATTATGCAGAGATGTAGTTGGATCTAAGTACCAATAGTTGATTAAGACATTGGTGTTCCTTGTGGAAATCCATCTGGATATATACTTTGTAGTGAACACCTCATGCCATTTAATCTCTGAGCCACTTCATACAAATTGGGTTGTTACCAAGCACATTTTGAAATAATCTACATGGGACAATCAATCTTCTTCTAAGATATACTACAAGAGATGCAAGATTGCATGTATGCACTGATGTTGTCTGGGATATAAAAATGATTGATAATAAGAGCACATCTGGGTGTTTCTTTATCTTGGGATCTGCCATGACATCTTGGATGAGTAGGAAATAGAAGTTTGTATCTTTAAGAATGACCAATATTGAGTATATTATTGCCATAATGGATATCTACAAGACAATTTGGTTAAGGAAGCTATTTAAAGAGTTTTTGAGCAGGCTTCGGATATGACATTGATATATTGCGACAACAAGACTGGGATCTGATTGGTAGAGAATCCCGTATATAGTTTGTATAGAGATATCTTCATAGATTGAGAGAATGTTGTTGTATGAGATAAGCATAGGCTTGTGGTTTCTGTCTCCATGAGAGGAAATATGAATAAGGTATCCTTTTATGACATGTGTTTTCTCTAACATAATATTTGATATTGACTTCCTCGAAAGAACTACATAAAACTATATGGTTGAACCCTTCAGTGAATTGTTTGAGCTGGTACTAGATATGAGCACATTGATATGTTTCTTATATTTAGAGAGAAACATGGATTTATGGATGTGACCCTCTTGGGTAAGGGTCTAGGATAATCCAGGACACTGAGCTAGCTCTTCCCCCTTCCTAAGCTCCCAGGGTGAGGGATTGAGTAGTAGATCTCCCGACGTTGAGGGATCTATAAAAAATAGGTGTGCGTGATCCCTATTCTTGTAGTAGGTCGAGTATCTTCCCTATTGTCGCCAATAGGGTGTGCATGATCCTTTTCTGCTATGATAAGTCATGTTGCTCCTGCTATCTTGGTCTAGAAAAGTATACCCCAGTTGGAATCATACCCACAAGTTAGACTTGTTGGGATTTTCTGTCCCCATCTCAAAAATAGGTGGAGGAGGCTTGGGGATTTGTGATCCTTACCTTTGCTAAGTCAGGTATCTCACCCAATCCTTGATTATGATGCATGTGTTATACCACATTACTCTTAAGGGTCATTGTTGGGAATATCAATAGGAAATAGGATGGTTTTGATCCTTACCTTGTATAGCAAGTGGTATCTTGCCCATTGATTACACAATGGGATGGTTCCAATCCTTGCTTGGTAAGTTGTATATCACTTATTTCTCGATATACAGTCATAGCTGGATGCTCCCCTATGTGATATGACTTGGGGTGATAGTTTCCCATAGGACCTTCCCCATTGTGGCATACTTGAGGTCAGAGTGTCCCATAGGACCTTCCTCATTTTCATTGGTTCCCAAGCAATAGCATTGGGCTCCTCGCTGGTAGTGATTCCGGGTGGTAGAGTGGTTCCTTGATGGATAGAGGGTGGTAGCTTGGGCTCCCCTTCAATGTCAAAATTCTTCTTTTAGATTAGAGAGTGTTCAATGTATGATCAAAGATAAGCAAAGATAAGCAAGGATGAGAAAATATGATCAGAGATGAGTAGGGATGAGAAGAAAGGAGCAAAGATGTGAGAAGACAACATTTGTTGATGAGATATTTGTAATGGGATATATGTTGCAGTTGTTAATTTCTCCCTAATTGAGAGGAAGTGTTAGTTTGGCATCTCAGGGACAAATACCCTCCTTTGGACAATCTTCCTCATCAAGAAAGATCCCTCCTATCCCTTAGAAGAATTTAATTTGGTTAAGGAAAAAATAAAATTTTGTTATGAAAACCCACATGCACAAAAGGATAGGTCGACCCTAAAAGGAAATTGGACACCCTTGGATGGCTATAAATACAAGTCAAGTGATCCTCATTTGGAGATCATCATCAAGAATTTTTCTTCTTCTCTCTTCTTTGGTTTGGCTCACACATATCTGGAGTTGTTTTCCGAAGTTTGGTTCATACAGGTATGAGATTGTAGTGTATGAAGCTCGCACATGTGGATTATGGTTTTGGTTCAAAAATGAAGGGTTGTTATAGGAATTATATGGCTATATCCTCATGCATAGAAGCCTCTCTGTGTAGCTGATACCTAGGGTTTCAGGTGATAGTTGACCGCAAAATCTGGCAGTGTATTTCAGATGTCGACAATTGATGACAAGATTGTGAACACTAATTTTTAATTAGTAGTGTTGTTGGGTTCATCTATGGGATATTATTTGGTTGGTTTTGCTAGATAGTATTATGGTTGAAGAATTTGATCATTGTACTCTCTTTTTTGAACATTTTATGACAATCTAATAAGAACAAGAATTTGAAAAGGTTATCTCCCTTGTGGGGTTTTTCCCTAGTCTCCAACTAATCCTGGTGTCTCTATATGTGAATTATTTTCTTCTATTATTCCTTTATGTTTCACTGCATTGATGATGATATTTTTCTTTCTATATAATTACATATGTTTCTAATGATGTTTTGATGTTGTGGGGTGAATTCAATATGTAAATGATGAAATGAAATTATCTAAAGCAAAGAACAATACAACTTTAAGAAAAACTAACACATTTGACATAAATTATTGATAGAAAACAAAATGGAGTCTAATACTAAGGAGAAATGAAGATTTCCTATACTTCAACATGCTCTTCTTTAATGCTACTTAGAATCAGGGGGGCTCTTGTAGGAAAATATATTACTATTTCTATTACCCCCACTGAAAAAATAATTATGTTAGTCATGAATTCACTAACGAGTTAGTGATTCCTTATTCTAATATAGTTGAAAAATTATACTATTGGAACACAAAAATATATGAAATAATTCATTTACAACTAAAAATTTGCGATTATACATTTTTATTGCAATTCATTTTTAAAATATTCATGGAGCAATGATGGTGACATAACTTTGGGTTTATCCTGGATGGAAATGCTAGGGTCCTTCATCTTGTTGGAGAATGTAACTAGTTTGGGTCTTCATAATTTGTACCATTATGTATTTGTAAAAAGAAAAATAAAAGAAAAAGAAAAAATATTATTATTTTTCTAGACAAGCACGTTCTTCATGTTTTTAGGTTTTTGAGTCAAAGTCCTATTTGAACCTATTATAAAAGAAAAATAGATAATTTTTTAAATATGTAATTTTGGGTTAGAAACCCCTCTAGGTTCCAAGTCAGCCTACATATCAAGTTTTCCTTGCCCCATTGGACATGTCTATTCGCACCCCCTATGAACTATATAAATAGAGGGAAGATGGAGTTAATTTTGGACACACACTTATGGATTTGGTCTGAAATATCACAATGAGAATAGAGATGAAGTGGAGGGTCGAAGTCTTTATTCTTGAGCATAAAATTTATGGAAATTTTGTCTTGTTTAATCTATTGTTGCTGGTCTCTTGATGATGGATTCTTTTATGCAGAAAGGAAGGTATGACTTGGCATCTAGAGGGTTGGTTGGGTCTTGGATATCTCCTTTGGTATGATTCTATAAGAAGATATTTTCTGGGTTTTTCCCTTGGAGGCCTTAACTTAAGCCTATATCTTGTTTTTGTTTTGTTTTGTTTTTGTTTTTGTTTTTTTGTTTTTGTTTTTGTTTTTGTTTTGTTTTTTTTTTTTTTTTTCTGTTTCCATTTTTGTTGTTTGTTTGTTGTTTGTTGTTGTTTGTTTTTTTTCCGTTTGGTTGTATCTTGTTTGTTTGTATGTTTTGTTGTTTTTGTTTTGTTTTGTTTTTTGTTTTTTTTGCTTGTTTGTTTGTTTGTTTTTGCTTGTTTGTTTGTTTGTTTTTGTTTTGTTTTTTTTGTTTTTTGATCTTCATGTTCATGTTATGGAAATTGTTTGATGAAATAATCTGGATAAAAATTGAAGAAGAATCCAACCAAATTCACAAGTAATTACTATGGATAAGGAAATCTAAATTAAATTATAAAGCTTCCTAGTTTCCAACATGGCATCAAAGCTAAAGATTGAATTCTGAGGCTTGAAGATCACTCAATTGACTTTTCTCGTATCTCTCATATGACTTGAGGTGAGATTCTTTTGGTTTATGGTTTTAACAAAGTTTGTTCTGATCTTGATAAATGAATCTTTGCGTGATTTTTTACAACCCTGGATTCGCATTACAATAAGATCATTGTGGCATTAATGACATTACAAAGGCTTGAAGTAAGATCTGTACATACTCTTTGGTTCACACTAAGTCACTTATCTCCTATACCTCACATGGCTAAGATCGATAATTCTATGCTTTTGGATTGATATCACTACATATATACATAACTTGATTGCATTATCGCGTATGTGGTTTTGTTTTGGAAATCACTTCTTTGACCTCTAAATGATAATTTTTTACAAGTGTTCATTATCTCACATATCTTATGAATGGAATGGATTCTATCTCACTTTATGGAATCTTCAATGGTCTTAAATAGGATCTCGTTATACTCTACAAAGGCATTGAGTCACCTACATACAATGCCATGATATCATGTCACAAAAGCTAGTGTGAATGATTCACATTTCATATGTCTATGGTCTCATTCCTAGCATGATCTTGTGATGGTCTCGTTATATTGTGGATGGTCTCGAGATATTTATAAAAATTATTGATATACTATGCGATGAAGGCTTGCTGCATTTTCTATAGGTTTTTGTAGTTCATGGTTTGTATATCTCAAATAATGGTACACAATATTACAATGTGTGGAGGATCACATGGTATAGCTCGTATGATTTGAGGACTGTATGGCTTGATCCTCTTCCATTTTGTGACTTTGCGTGGTTTAAAAGATCATATGTTTAAAAGGTCACATCCTTGCTTGGCATCGATCTATGGATATGATATATGACAAAAGAGTGGAATCACGATGGCACAATAACATTACACTCACCTTCCATGGCTCACTCGTATCATATTCATAATGAATCACTCCATTAGAAAATGGAAGGTTGCATCTATTGATCCCATGTCTTCGATTTGTATGGAAGACTTGTGACTCATTATGGCACCTTGTGTTTATATGCTATACTTCAATAGTTTGTGGCTTCAATGACTTACATAAATGAATTAGCATCGCTAAACCTTCGATATATGTGTTATCAATCTAAAATGACCAGCACTCATGCCTAGGATCTCTTTACAATGGATTAGTTTGCATTACTCCAACTTGATCATGATTATGACTATACAAGGCATGTAGACAAACACTAGCTCAAAAATATACTTTGTGACATGATCAATGAATCACATACACTATATACATAAAGACTTGAACACTCATATTCAAAGGAGTATGCCAGAGGCATTGAAGGCACAACCTAATTTAACTATAGTTCGAATTATGAACAAGGAAGTTGTAGATTTAGAGATGATATCTTATGGAAAATGTGATGGCTCTTTAAATTTCAATAGTGATAGTAATCCTTTGGAAGTAGGAAGAAAGTATACTATGGCCTAAAGCTATGACTAGAAGTAAAGGACAAAATTCTTTGGAAAAAAATGTAGTTTGAATGAAGTAACTTCTAGTAATCATGAAAGATAAAGGTATGTGGTCTTTGTCTATGAAGTATGTATAAATTTTATACAATTTTTTATGGATAAAGGGTCTGCATAGTTACTAGAGAGAGTAATGATCCTAAGATGAGATTCATTAGTTTTTTTTTGCAACATACTTTGCATGATAAAAATATAGGGTTTGTAGATCTTACATTCTTGAATACTTTTGGTATCTAGGGTTCATCAACCCTAGATGTGATTTGGATTAGAAAACCATATCAAAAGTGAAAACCCAAACCCTAATTGATTGTTCACTCTAAAGAAACCTTAGCTCTTGGAAAATAATATCTAGGGTTTGTAATTTTTGAAAGGATAATTAGGGTATATGATAAAAGCCTTGTAAGGTTTGATTTGGATAAAACCTAGGACTTGAAGTTAAAACCCTACGACTAGATGCTTCCATTGAAAGTAAAAATCGTTACAAAGGTTAGGTCATGGTATATTGGGTTTGTAACCAAAACACTAGATGCACACTTTTGAGAAATCATGAAGACCCTAGATTAATAGAATTGGAATCATGCTCTTGTCTTTGTATATTTTTTCTTGGTTGTACTTGCTATTAATAATTGTAGGTACATAGTGAAGAAAGCAATATGAGAAGGAAGGGAGAAAAAATCAAAGCAACACTCATGCTTGTTGACGAATACTTGAAAATGATGAGCATGATGAAAAGAGGGAATTTTAAGGACCTTGATGGACATTATTTTGAAGCTTCTAGTTGATGAGTTCATTACATGAACACATTATATGAACCTTGTTGCAATATGGAGAAAGGACATGATAAGAAATGTTGAATTTAGAAGGAGTGAGTACCAAGATTTGACATGGTGCCTTGACAAGAGGAAATTGTAATTTGTAAAATATGAGATTGGTTTATGCATGGAGACATAAGCATAGAATGTCTTGAACTCTTCTATGTGGTGGCATGATGACATGATCAACATCTGATGTGATCTCTTGAATAAAATAAGAAGGCCGAAAATGGCTATTCCAAGGAAAATCTATGAAGACTTTGATGAATATGATAAATAACCTTGCTAATTGGTTCATTCCATTGATTGCTACCTTGAAGGATTCTAAAGAAATGAAATGAGGAAGGATGTTGATCTCTAGAAGGAACATGTCGTAGAAACCAAAATATTAACGAAGGACCATCATGGTGAGATAATTCTAATTATTATGACTTGATTATCTGGTTGGATATGATTGGGATACCTGGAAGAATGTTGTAGAAATATATCTACAACAGGATTGGTTTAAACTCAATCTAAGGAATACTTGAATTGAGTGAGTGGCTTTGGAAATTCTCTAAAAAGGGATATGAAAAACATGTTTACACCATCTTGGAAAGAAAGAGGTATAAATATGAAGGATAACTAAATTATGATGAATAGGTTCACTTCTGATGATTATGACTATCTCTACATTGTCTCAGGAAAGTGATGTGGAAGGTTGATGGCTAGAACCTTATCTTAGATTGAAGAAAGAGTTTGACTCCATCCAGGAAGGTCAAAGCTCAAGCATAATGTGAAGTGATGTGAGAAAGGAACCTATGCAACTACATTTGAAGATATCCATGAAAGTACTAGGAGATGTTGCATTAATGAGATGAGCTAAGAGCTTGTGGCTATATATCCCTAATTAAAAAGTAATATTGAATCTCCTATATACTTGAGAGGGAGCTTGGATCTATTCCTTGATTAAAAAGGAACAAAGGATATCCTCCCTGGTTGAGAGAGAATGATGATGATAGACATTATATTCTCTTCTATAATGTGTTATGCACTGGGCCAAGACTAACAACCATACATCTAGTGAAGGCCATGGTAGGGAGAATGGAGGATTGATGATCTGGATTTAAACATGAATGCAACAACTTATAGATATAACCATAAATACAAAGATGCAATAGAAATAACACTTCATTTCATTAATATCAAATACTGAAATATGCTTACAAACAGAATGGAAATAAGACTAGCTCAGGCGATGGTAGCTTATATCTAAGAAGAGATGTGGTGGCTACATGCCTCTGAACTATATGTTACAATGAGGCTCAAAGGCCTATTTATTATTGAGAAACAATGGAAAACCCTAAACATCTAAAAACCTAACCCTAGGAGATGAAGTGCCAAACTATGGGCCATGTTTGGGTAAATTGGTACATCAACTTCCTAGGGTCATAACTTTGGCATATGATCTTTGTTTGACATGCACAATACCTCATTAGAAATATCTATCCGAGGAATACAACTTTTGCATGATCAACATTGGTCCAATTTTCCCAAAAAATGTCGTTTAGGGCCTCAAAATGGCTCTGAAAGTTTAGGACTTGAAAAACTGCTAAAAATAGTAAATTGTGCTACCAATAAGGAAACTAAAAAATTGAAAGAAACAATGGTGGGGGTCCAAGTGGAATAGGCAGGTGGCCACCAATATCCACTTGGATCATTCCTCCCCCCTTAGGAAGCAATGGTCCCCATTGTGTTGATTTCCTCCATGAGATGAGGAAACTTCTACTGAACTTGGTCCCTGGTGAGCCACTTGCTCTGGTGAAGGAGTTGATCTGCTTTGACAACTCAATATAGTTGGATCCTTTATTGTTAGGTGTTATTAATCTATGTGTCCATGATCCGATTAGTTGTGGCTTGTTCCATGCAATCTGGATTTAACTCTATAAGCATGAGTTGTTTTGTAATGTCTGATGTGTCTAACAATAGTGGGAAGTATGGTCGAAGGCGATCCACATTGAACACTAGGTGCAGGCCAAGGAATGGGGGAATTGTGAGATCAAATGCATTGTCTCCCATGACCTTGGTAATGGTTTAATAACCATATCGGAGTGGTCTGATTTTCCGATAGGCTCTAGTAAGGCGTTCCTTCTGCAAATGAAACCAGACTTTGTCACCCACCTGAAACTTGTGTGGCACCCGATGTTGATCATGTCGTTGCTTGTACTTGGGATTTATTTCTCCACAATGTCATGGACCTGCTAGCTGATATGTTGGATGTGCTTAATGAAGTTATTTGCCTTATCGAATTCCAACTGGACATGAGCTGAATTTTCCTGAGTAGCTGCAAATGGTATGGCCACATCAATGGGACATAGTGGCTAGAATCCCAATCCCACCTGAAAAGGGATATGGCCAATCAAGCTGTGGAGAGCCTGGTTATAGCTGTGATGGAAATAGGGGAGGCTCTCATCACATGTGCATGGATGATTTGATTTGTACATGCGCAAAATGTGTACAATCATCCTGTTGATGGCCTCCGTCTGGCCATCAGTTGGGGGATGGAAAGTTGTGGACTTAGTGAGCTTGGTGTCGAACATCGACTAGAGACTAGACCAAAATGTACTAAGGAACCTGATGTATCAATCTGAGATGATAGATTGTGGGATCCCAAAGTGTACCCACACTCATTTAAAGAAGAGTTTAGTAGTGGCTTCTGCTGTGATATTCTTCTTACAGGCCGCCATAATGGCCATCTTCGAGAATCTGTCGATGACCACAAAAACACAGTCGTTTCCATGCTTAGTAGAAGGAAGGCTCGACATGTAATCCATGGATATGGATTCCCAAGGTCGAATAGGGGTAGGCAACAGAGTATAGAGGCATTGCTTCTTGATGGTCGGTTTGGCAATGGTGCAGGTAGTGTAGGATCTGATGTACTTCCTAACATCTTATCAAATATTTGGCCAATAGAAATGCTTTTGTAGTACTGCCACTATTTTCTTGACCCCAAAATTCCTAGCAGACCACCTTTAGTGCACTTCCAAATCATCTTGGCTTGCTTGCTTGAATGAACACAAAGGTGTCACAGGTGGCATAGCAAGGCATCCTAGAGGTGAAAATTTGGAACCTGTTGATCCTCTAAGAGCATCTGGTATGTGTGGCCTGAATTTTGGGTCTCTTTTGTAGAGAAGTGGCCAATCAGAAGTCTCGTGCCCACAAGAGTTGAGCACGGTGGTTAATGCCATGATCGGTGGTCAGTTGAGGCAATCTACAACATTATTGGTGCTACCCTTCTTGTACTTGATATTCAAATGGAACTGTTGTAGGTATGTGGACCACTTCTGATTCCGATCATTCTGCAACTTCCCTTGTGTCTGTATGAACTGCAGGGGTTGGTGGTTTACGTGGATGATCATTTCCTTCCCTAAAATGTAATGCTTCCATTGTCAACAGACCTACATAATGGACTATATATCTTTGTCATAAGTGGGATACTTCCGGATTGTGTCTAAAAGTGTCTCACTGTGATATGCCATTGGATGCCCCTATTGAGTAAGGACTGCCCTAATAACATAGTTAGAGGCAACTTTCTCGATCTCAAATGGCTTTTGCAAGTCTAGTAAAGTGAGCACTGATGCAAAGAAGTGGCGATGTTTCAACTCTACGAATGGCTCCTCCTTTGGTGACTTGAGTCAAGGGCCAAGTGATATGAGAGAATCCCAACATGAACCTATGGTAGAAATTGGCAAGACCTAGAAAGCTACAGAGCTCTGTCAGAGTGGTTGGGGCTGGCTAATCCTGAATGACTCGGATCTTGGCTGGATCCACATGCACCCCCCATTCATCAATAATGTACCATAGATACTAAACCTGGGTCATGATAAAAGTTAATTTCTCCAAATTGGCACACAACTTGTGTTTTCGTAGTGTTTGGAGAACTCGCCGAATGTGGTGGGGGTGCTCTTCCCAACTCTGGTTGAAGATCAGGATGTCATCCAAGTATACCACTACAAATGAGTTGGTGAATAGCCGTAAGATGTCATCCATCAGCCTCATGAAGGTTGTAGGAGCATTCATCAACCCAAAAGGAATAACCAACCATTCGAAAAGGCCCTCCTTGGCTTTGAAGGCAGTCTTCCACACATCGGAGGGTTCGATTGGTACCTGTTGATATCCAGACTTCAAGTCAATCTTGCTGAAATATTTTGCCCCCTTGAGTTGGTCCAGAAGGTCATCAATCCATGGGATTGGGTAAGTATTCCAGACAATGATCTTGTTCAGTGCCCGATAGTCAATACAGTCTCCCAATCCCATCCTTCTTCTGTACCTACACGATCAGGCTCCCACAGGGCAATGAACTCAACCGGATGTGACCTTTATGTAGCAACTCCTAAATCTTTCTCTTGATTTTTTTGTTCTCTAGAAGGGATCACCGATATATTGGTCCATTGGGAAATGACACACTTGGGGTTAGATCGATGGAGTTCTTGACCTGACAATGCAGAGGCACCCCTGTGGGGGAGGTGAAGATGTCCTCGTACTCCTCCATGACCTTGTCCATTTATTGTTGTCATGAAGAGGGGCCCTGTTTGGAGGTCGTGGCCACCATCTAATTCTTTCCTTGAGGGCGTATCATCAAGAAAATAAATTTCCTGGTTTTGGAAATGAGCTTACTACATTGTTTTGCAGTAACCAAAGAGACAGCGATACACGGTGCTACCTCCGATATCCTATACAACTTATTTCCTAAAGTAACAATAACAACACAAGGCCTTGACTCATACACACTATGTCACTTCCACAAGTATGGTTGGCCTAATAATACATCAAAAACATCAATGGGAGCAACGTCACATAATACCTCATCCGTGAAGGGCTTGATGCTACATGGAAGGCGACACTACTAGCTCACGCAAAGATCCCATCCTTGGTGAAGCCACCTGATATTGTATGGTTGTGGGCATGTCGTGGTCAGTAAGCCCAATTGTGTCACGACCTCTGCCGCAATGAGGTTCTTTTGGCTCCTGCTGTAGACAATGAACTATAGAGGGGAACCCTTTACCCACATCTGGGAGTGGAAGAGGCGCTCCTCCTCCTCTGGATCTTCGGGTTCCTCCTTCTGGATCTTCATGGTGGAAATGGTGGCATTCGACTCCACATCGATAATATTCTTCCCTTTATCATTCCCCTTATCGGGTTTTGACTTAGAGTAAAAAAATGCATCTAATTCCAAAGCCTTCAACTCGGCCACTAGTGACTTCTTGGCCTTACACTCACTTGTGTTGTGAGTGGATCTCTTATGGAACTCGCACAACTTTCCTGTGTCCTTCTTCGGCTTTGCGGTGTTGTTCTTTTCTTGTGGCTTTGGTGGGCTATCTTGAGTCACCACACCTTAGATTTTTCCTTTGTTATGCGCTTTGGGGGCACCTTTCCCTTGCTTTGGTTTCACAGATCCAAAGTCTCGCTTCTTCTATTTAAAATTCTACTCAATATTGACATCGTATCGGTACGCCGTGCCGAGAGAGGAGGTGTCGAGGAACTCCATCTTGTCCTGGATGTACTTGTGTAGGAAACCACGGTACTCGAGTACCAAATGTTTCTCAGAATCCTTGATACCCAACTTCATGCGAAGGGTATGAAAAACATTGGTAAACTCTGGCACATCTTGGTCCCTTCCCTACTTCAGCGTTGTTCACTTTATGTATTTATCCTCATAGCTCCCGACAGGGTAGTACTGCTCCTTGATGGCATCCCAGAATGGATTCCAAGTGTGTGCAACTGAAAAAAGTGAGGTCGTACTTTCATCCTTCTTCTCATAGTAGGTTTCCCACCAATCCTTGACGTGGGGGGCTACTTTGAGAAGAGCAAAAGTAATATTTTCTTAGCTGAAAAAATCATGAACAGAAAAATATCCTTCTAGTATATTTAACCATTTATCTATGACATCTGCATCTATTTGGCCTTCGAATATGAGAATGTCAAAGTTTACTTGTACATTAAAAGGAGTGGAGCCTCTAGAGTGGCTGCTGGATGTGGATGCACTACCAGTGGGTAACTGTTCAAGGATCTGGGAAAAGTTATCCATCATTGAGTTCCTTTGTTTCTTAAGGGCCTCCTCAAGAAATATTTTGAATGGATCTCCTTCCCCCTCATCTTTCTTTTCTTCCCCCATGGGCAGCCTTTCAAGGTTTGCGAGGCTGATCTTGCAAAGTTTCAACTAGATTGAGCCCTGACTCCTTATATCCCAACCTCATTGGGGACATGCAAAGAAAAACATAGAAAGAGAAGACCGCTCTGATACCACTGATATAGATTTAAACATGAATGCAAAAAATTACACATATAACCATAAATAAAAATATGCAGTAGAAATAACACTTCATTTCATTAATATTAAATACTGAAATATGCTCATAAACATAATGGAAATAAGACTAGCTCGGGTGATGATAGCTTATCTCTTAGAAGAGATGTGGTGGCTATATGCCTCTGAAATCTATGTTACAATGAGGCTCAAAGTCCTATTTATCATTGAGAAACAATGGAAAACCCTAAACATCCAAAAACCTAACCCTAGGAGATGAAGCGCCAAACTATGGGCCCTGTTTGGGTAAATTTGTACATCAACTTCCTAGGGTCGTAACTTTGGCATACGATCTTTGTTTGACTCACATAATACCTTGTTAATAATATCTGTCCGATGACTACAACTTTTGCATGACCAACATGGGTTGCTATGACCCATGTTTGTACCATTTTTCCCAAAAAAAGTCGTTTAGGGCCTCAAAATGGCTCTAGAAGTCCAGGGCCTGAAAAACTATCAAAAATAGTAAATTGTGCTACAAATAAGGAAACTGAAAACTGAAAGAAACAATGGTGGGGGTCCAAGTGGAATAGTTGGGTGGTCGCCAATATCCACCTGGATCAATCGGATAAGCATATGAGACTGATACTCCTTGAGGATAAAGAATCCAAGCTAGGAAGTGGACTGACACTCTTTGAGGACTGGACAAGTATCCAAGATAAGAGTGGTAGAAGGTGACTTAAATTATTTGAGGATGGGTAATCCAAGATAAGAATAGTCCTAAAAGGACATACCCAGTGCAAATCCCAATGGGCTATGTTCCTTAAGAGGAAGTGTGGTGTCTCATGTAAAGCCTCCCAACATTATGCTATGATATAAGTAGAGCTTTTCAGTTAAGGCCTTAATATGTTGACAATGCCAGTTATGATGTTGATGCTTAAGATGGCTTATCAATCCAACTCTTGTTATGAGAATATTTTATTTTGAGAGTATCCTTGTACCCAATGTACAATGATGAATACCTCCCTAGTTAAGAGGGAGTGTTGGAGAATGTAACTAGTTCTGGTCTTCATAATTTGTACTATTATGTATTTTATGTAAAAGGAAAAATAAAAAGTTATTATTATTTTTCTAGACAAGAATGGTCTTCACGAGTTTAGTTTTTTGAGTTAAAGTCCTATTTGGACCTATTGTAAAAGAAAAAGAAAATTAATTTTTTAAATTTGTAATTTTGGGCTAGAAACTCCTCTAGGTGTTGAGTCAACCTACATGTCAAGTCAACCTTGCCCCAATGGATGTGTTTATTCACACCCCTCATGAATTCTATAAATAGAGGGAATATGGAGCTCATTTTGGACACACACTTGATGGATTTGGTCTTAAATATCACAATGAGAATAGAAATGAAGTGGAGGGTCAAAGTCTTTCTTCTTGAGCATAAAATTTATGGAAGTTTTGTCTTGTTGCATCTATTTCTTTTGGTATCTTGATGATGGTTTTGCTGTGCAAAGAGGAAGGTTAAACATGGAATCTAGAGGGTTGGTTGGGTCTTGTATATCTCATTTGATCTGATTCTATAAGAAAATAATTTATGGGTTTTCCCCTTAGAGGGATTTTCCCTGTCTTGGAGCCTGTAACTTGTTTTCTTTCGTTTTTGTGATCTTCATGTTCATGTTATGGTAATCTTTTGATGAAATAATCTGAATAAAAAATGGATAATAATCCAACTAAATTCATAAGCAATTAATATGGATAATGAATCTAAATTAAATTATAAAATCTCCTGATTTCCAAAACATCTTAAATATGAAGAAGTTTTTGATGTTTTTATATAAGAAGAAGATGATGAAATTATAATAAATCATAATGAAGTTAGAATCAATAATACCTTCATTAGAATAATTTAAAGGTATCTTGAAGGTTATGCTTCAAGAATATCAAAATTAAATATCAAGGATGCAAAGAAGAATTTGACGAATTTATCTTAGTTAAAAATGAAGAAATCTCTCATTGAAAACATCATATTCAGAAATTGCTCGCACAAGTCAAGAAGTCCAAGTTTATGAATCATAAAAGTATTCATGTGAACATTTCCAAGTTGAGGAGAAGAGAACTAATATAGACCCCATTAATCTTATGACATAAAAAAATGTCAATCCAGTTGAAGTAGAAACATACTTAGATATTACAGTAAAAATGATAGAAATTCTGAGTGTACTTACTGATAAAATCTCAACAATTAATGATGCAACATCAATGCATAGAGAAAATAAAATTCTAGAATCAAAGCAATGAAGCACTACCAAGACACCTTATTGGCATCCTAATCACAAGAGAAATTACATTAACTAGTCAATGTATCAACATAAATAAAAAGGAAAAGAATTAATGTATCTTCTCAAGAATATTGATGCCAACGTTATCAAGTTCCATAGAGGATCAAATTAGGATGGTAAAATCATGTTATAGTTTGATAATTCTACTCAATGCTCAAAGTTTCACATTGTCTAGTATCATCAAACATGACAATATCAAGATCATGCAAAGACATTAAAGTATAGGTATAAATCCTTTTCATTAAGATGCTTTAAGGATAATGCATTTCTAAAGGAGAAAAATTGTCATGAACATAAACATGTATAAAATAAATATAAACAATAATAACAATTAATACAATATAATTAATAATTATGAGAGGACATGTCCCAAAAGGACATGACTTGTTATGAAAAAGCGCTCCCACTTAGGTATATATACGAGACCCCAATTGTAATCTCATAATCATATTTTCTACTATTAATTACTTATATAATATTTATCTATTGTTCAAATGCATTTCTTTATATTCTAGAAATATTGAATATTTTGTGTGATATTGAACTTTGTTTATTAGTGTAAAGAACAAAAATATTTCCAAATTGATATACTACTCAAGGTTGGATGGAAGTCATAACTACTAAAGAGATTCCAACCATTAGGGGAATTTTGAGGTAAAAATGAGCCTCATAAGGAAAACACTAAAATAATAGTTAAATAAGAAAATAAGAGATGATTTTTTAAAACAAAAGAAAGAAGACTACTTTTTAAATTTGCGTTTTCATCTTATCTCCTTATAGGTTTACTCAAATGTCAAGTGTAGACACCCTTTGGATGTTGAATTAAATTCTACATCCAATGCACACCCACTTTGCATACCTTTGAGTAGATACACAATGAAAAAAATGAAAATACATGAAGAAAACATGTTTCTTCCAAGAAATATGTTTTTTTCATGTATTTTCAATTTTTGTGGTGTGCATCTACTCAAAAGTATGTAGAGTGGGTACTTGTTGGGATGCCCTAGAATTGAAATAGGAGTAAATCTATGATGATATAAGCAAAAAATATAATTAAAAACAAATTAGTTTTCTTCTTTTCCCTCCAAGACTGTTTACCCTCATGATAACATCATAATCTTGAATCTTATTGGTTCATTTAAAGTTTATTTCGTTAGTACATAGTTTGTTTTAAGGCCCATTTTTTACCTCAAAATTATAGTAATTATTACAATTTGAAGACACCAAAACTCATAATCAAACATATATTATTGAACCATCATTTATTATTGGTTCATTTAAAGTTTATTTCATTAGTACATAGTTTGTTTTAAGGCCCATTTTTTACCTCAAAATTCTAGTAATTATTACAATTTGAAGACACCAAAACTCATAATCAAACATATATTATTGAACCATCATTTCCTCTTGAGTAACCCAAAATCTACTAGAATGTATTATTGGAAATTTCAACCTCTCAAACATTGAAAGTCATAACTACATCAAGAACTAAACATTTATACTCCTAGTTGATAATGGTAGTATTCAAAATTTCACTCACAAGTGACTTGAAAACACAACCCATTGTTTTATGGATATAATGCACAACTTTCAAATCATGATCACTGGTGGAGGTCTGATGAAATATGGGGCTAGATGTGAAAATGTCAAACTCTAGGTGGTAGATTATCAACTTGAAACCGTATGTATTAGCCATTGCCATGGGTGGTTGTGATATAGTATTCAGGAAGAATGAATACATATGTTTGGATGAGTCATAATTGTTCTCAAAGAAGTTTGTATGAGTTTCACTAAAAAGGAACATGCACACACCCTTCAAGGTCTTGAAGCAGGCTCTTTTGAAATAGTCAAGTCTCATAATATAGAGAAGCTATTAAATAAAGGCCACTCTAGAATTATTTCTTAATTTAATGGCATACAGGTTATGGATCATATGACAGAAAAATCCACATATTTGTAGCTTATCCTTAACAAACATTATCAGGTGTTCAAGACATTAAAGGCTTTAACCCCTTCTCAACGAGAGTAAGACCATGGAATTCTCATAACTCTAGGAAGTTAAACAACAAATTTATGTTCTTATAGACACCCTTTTGCATGAAAAAATGAAATAGAAAATATCATTAAGGAATTGTTGTAAGAAGGGGTCATATATCCCAATATAATCCCTTACTTGTCACTAGTAGTCATGGTGTTAAAGAGGGAAGGAACATGGTGCATGTGTCTTTATTTTAGGGATGCCAATAAGTTGAAAATCAAGGAAAAAATTCCCATCCCAATTATTGACGATATTCTCAACAAACTTCATGGAGAAAAAAATTCACTAAGCTTGATTTATGTTCAAGGTACCATTATATCAAGATGGAAGAGGGAGACATCCCATAGACATATTTTAGAACACATGAAGGTAATTATGAGTTTCTAGTGATTCCTTATCAGTATTTGTAATGCTCCAACCACTTTTCAAAGTCCCTTTAACAAGGCTTTCAAACCATTCCTATGCAATTTTGTGTTGTTCTTCCTTGATGATTTCTTGATTTATAGTAAAGCATGGGGAAACACATATAAATCATGTTGAGAAGTTCTTGTAACTCTTGAGATACAACCAACTATTTGTGAACAGATCCAAATGTTCTTTTTGGGCCCCTTAAGTTCAATATATCACACATTTTGATTAAAGAAGGAGTACAAGTTGATCCCAAGAAAGTGGAGGATATGCAAGATTGAGCACATCCCAAAGATTGAATACCTTGAGGTGATTCTTAGGAATTATAGGCTATTATAGGAAAATTGTGAAAAATTATGGAAACATTACTACTCCCCTAACTTTATTCATTAAGAAGAATGATTTTGTATGGAGTGAGGAATCCACACATACATTCATCGCTTTAAACAAAACCTTGCACACTACTCTAGTATTAGCAGTGTCTGACTTCAATAAGGCTATTATCTTGGAATGTGATGCCTTAGGAAGAGGTATATAAGAAATATTGTTGTTGGGCCCTTCATTTTGGAAACAGAGTTTTGCCATGTTTTGACAGTTGACAACATTTTGACCAAAGTTCACTGGTGGGAAGTTGCAGAGAAGGTAGCCGAGGAAGGAGAAATAATCCATAGAAATTTGGAAATTGTGGAGGATTGATGAGGGAAATCAGGGCACATGCAGTCACAGCCGAGAGGGAATATTCATTACCAACCAAGGAAGTAGCTACAACCGAGAAAATGAGGTAGTTGAAAAGGAAAGGGTGGAGCATTCGATGGAGAAGAAATAGTCCAAGTGAGTGAAGTGTAACACCCTCCTTCCACATTTACCTAAGATAACCAGTCCACCGGGGTAAACATGTGATAAAGAGTTATTATGATACGATTCAACTGCCCAAGTACAGTTAAGGAAGTGGAATCGACATGACAATACCAATCTAACCTTACACACATGCTAAAGAACCTTCAGGAGCCAACTAACTGTCCCAGGTGACCAACCCCTGTGACAACTTCATTTTTCAATTCCATATAGCCTCAGTCACTCCCATGACAAGGAATGCATGCGACTGGGACCCTCCAATCACTCCCACAACAAGGCATCCATGCAACTCTGGCCTTTTTTAGGAAGTTCTGTGCCAATGAGCCTAGATTTTGTGCCATTTTTCAGGGCCAGGACTTAGGCCACTGCTCAGAACTTCACGAAACTTCCAGAAATGACAAATGTGCTCGAAACAAGGATACTAATGCAAAAACTTGAACAAGGAATTGATTTGACCCCTAATAACCATGATAGATATTTTTTCAAACATATCACAAACATGTAATCTTTAGGTCACAACAATCGATCTAAGCATAAGGATCTCATACTTATCTGAGAATCATTAAAGAGGACTGGTATCTCCTCATAGTAGTTGCATTGTTATCTATTATGTCATTCATTCACTAAAATTTCATATACTAACCAAGACATGATGAGAGCCATATATCATCATTGTCATAAAACATACTTATAACCATCAAATAACCAGAGATATATCAATGAGGAAACAACCATTAAATCCATATAATATCAAGAACACATACCCATAAAATACCAAAGAAAATGGATTTTATAATCATATAAAAATCCAATCAAGTTAGGTACTTCCACGTACCACCCGACTACAGATTTGGATGAACCAAATATTTGTTTCAGTGAATCACCCACACACCATATTCCAAGCATGAATGTGGGATCTCATGAAACAAATAAAACAAACCCCAACCAGGGCTTCCAAAGGCCAAACCACCTCAACCCTCAACTAGTGGTTCCACCTCATGGTTGGAAATCACTAACCATCACCATATCGGTCTCTACCCAAGTTGTCTAGGGATCCAGAGTGTTTGTTCCAACCAAGGCTTTCAGGACTAGTAACTCAACCCACAACTATTGTCAGTCTCCAGAGCATTTGTCCAACTCGGGCTTCCTGGAGTAGTAACTCAACCCACCAAGGGCTCTAGAGCATTTTTCTAACCAAGGCTTCCAGGCCTAGTAACTCAACCTAAGTTGTTACAGGGATTCCATAACATTTGTCTAACCAAGGCTTTAGGAACTAGTAGCTCAAACCACAACCAAAGGAACATGAGAACCAACCATAAAACAAAAGGAAAAGAAACCCACAACACCATGGCTATCTAAGAAATGGAAAGGCTAGGAAAAACCACTATCAATCTAGGAAATCCTCCATGCCAATGATAGATCATGACCAAGAAACCACATGCATGTGCCATGCATGCCGAAACTAGTAAGGAAATCATACATGCAACTTGGTACCTACAAGAAAAACCCACTATAGATGTGAATATTGATGTCCTCTTGCACTTTCCTGCTATTCTTTTGCCTTCTTTCTCTAATTCCCAAGTATACCACACTCCTCCAAGAGTGCTCCAAGAAAACTCTAAGTGTCCAAGAGTATGAGAGATAGAGAATAGAAGAGAGAGCTCCACCATAGAACTGACAAAAGTCTAACACTGACAAAATCCTGTGAACTAATCCTCATAAGACTTTTTATCATTGAGGCCTCTATTTTCTTAATTTTCCTCTATTCTTCCTTAATTTCCTCCTCATCCAACTTTGTGACTTTTCACCTTATTTTTCTCCTATTTTCCTTTATTTTCATTAAAAAAATGCTAATTAATGCCTCTTGCATTTGATATTTCCTTTGCCAATTTCCTTAGCCATTAATAAACTGAAGTGGCACCCCACTAGGATGCTTTTTCCCAACATTCATCTTGGAATATGTGTCCCATGACCTTGGTCTTATTTTAGCCTTTATTAATTTTATCACATGGATTATTGAACAGGGATGTTACAGAACCCTCCCCCTTGGGGGAACATCATCCTTGGTGTTCAATGACACCTATAAACTAGCAAACTACTAAAAATAAAACATACTTCCCATGGAGATTTATAAGATTGTTCGTTGCAATATTCATAATGACCTCTATTGAAAACATGACAATGATACCATTTACTGGAGCTTTATAACACAACTCATTACGATATTTACAATAACAACCACATATACTCTCATTCACATTTTCTACAACTAGAAAATACTCATACTATTTATGGAGCTTTATAAATCTAGATTGATACAATATTTACAATAATATACACATACACACATATGCACATTTTCTTAGCCAAAAAATAAAAGGATATGATGTTTTCATCCACAACAAGGGAATCTATAGGCTCACACCTCCACCCTCAGAGTAATACTAGGATTCACCTCCTTCTGAGGAAGTCTAGAATCCACTGTCAAAATCAAATCTGCATCCAATGCATAGCACTACGATCCTACACCACTTGTCCTCTCAGTGAATAATTATAGACTTATTGTTTCAAGGCACACTCCTAATGTGCATCTGAATACATCTAGCAATGTTAATGACCAAAACAAATCCATCACCCACCTTCCCTTCTCTGCTACACAGTCCCTCAGGAAATCTGGTCACCCCCTTCCATGCAGTCACACACCTTCCAAGTTCCGAGGGCATCCCCTTCTTTGCTACATAGTCCCTTGGACAACCCCTCCCTTGGTAAGGTTTCCTCACATCAGGAGGTCCAAAAACCAAGGCATATCCCTGCCTCAAAACCATCATATTGGTCATAACATGCTCATGGCCATCAATGAACACTATTGTGTACTAATGTTCCACAATGGCCTGGCTCTTGAAGTGTTTTATCAACATACTATTTCCTATTTGAATTCCTTTTTGTTGTTGCTACTAATTCTCGTAGTCATTTTCAACCACCCAATCAATAATTTTCATGCTCTCCTGTACCAAGCACATAATATTAGATTCAAAATAAATTCAAATAAATTAAAATCATACCTCATTTGTGGCTTTTCAACAAGGTACACTTTCAATTTTATTTACTTCCTGTCACAACAAGTCAAACTAGTTGTTTTATCAAATCATCATGTATAAACATATCACATATGGTTAGCTCAAAACTCAACTATCATATATGAAAATCATGAATCACATACAATCATCATAAACCATAATCATAAATCAAATGCATAATAAAACTGAAATAAAATATTGCTACTTATCCTTTAATCGGTCCTTTCTTCTACCTTCATTCTTTCCGTACACACACCAGTTCAAATGCCACAATTGACAAACACCTAGTGCCTTTTCTTATCTTCAATCACATACATATACACACAACATCAAACATCATACAATACATGCACCTACACCTTGCATAAAACACACCACATACACCTACACCCGATGTACAACACAACACATACACGTACACCTGGTGTGCATCACAACACAATATATATACATACATAAAGTACAACACAACAAATTCCCATGTCATGACACCACGACTACACAAAGCACATACGTAGTACCACATGTACACAAAACAACATGTACAACATGCACACAATACCACATGTACAAGAATACCATATGTACAACATGTACGTAGCATCACATGTACACAACACCACCTGCGCAACATGTACACAAGACCACATGTACATGGAACCACTTGCAAAACATGTACACAACACCACCTACACAACACCACATGAACAACATGTACACAACGCCACATGTACACAAAACCACATGCACAACATGTACACAACCCCATCTACACATAGAAACCCATGTACAACATGTACATGACACCACACACACACAACACCACATTTATAATCACACACAACACCACATGTACATAGCACCATTTGTACAACATGCACACCATGCCATATGTATACAACACTGGTTATGCAACGTGCACAAAGAATCATATGTACATAGCATCGCATAGCCAACATGCACACAACACCATATGTACATATCACTACATAAACAACCTGTACACAACACCATATGTACATAGCACCACATATCCAACACATATGCAGTACCATATATACATAGTGCCACAGATGCATCATGCACACAAAGCTATAGGTACAACATGTACAACAGATACACGACAATAGTAATGCACATCTAGAGACCACACACAGACTCTACCAAGCAACCTTACTTCTAGTATCTTTCCACTATCCATGGTGTAGATCACACTACTTTCATTCCCTTAATGTATCCCTCACCATTACCTGTCCATAACATAAACATAGGCATAATACAAGCATATAATATCAATTCATATCCACATGATACTGACCTTGTATGTTTTCCAGGGCTCCTCTTCCCACTTGATTCCTCATAAAATAAGAACCTCTTCATGTCATTCACATGCATAAGTAATATTTCCTTGACAAGAATGATCCCTGAAAACCCTGTCAAACAATGACATTCATATATACATATACATACATATATATACATATACACATTAGCATAAAACAATCACGATCCCTGTCGACCCTTTTAGCGCTTGAAATTTCACCTCAGGCTGAAAAAGATAAACTCCAAGGCAACATCAGACCACTTAGCCTCGTAGCTAGCCCTACGAGGCAGGAGAGGGCTCTCTCCGGTATATCTCGGCAAAGATCTTCAACGGTCAGAGATAACCAATACGAACACTGATTTTAGGCTAGTAAACTGATAAAAAGGTTTGATTTGGGATTTTTTAGGGTTTTGGTGGAAAATTAGGGAAAGGCAATTTTGGGTGCGGGGATTGGACACAGTTTTCACAGGGGGTTCTTTGGGGCAAGGTAGGAGACTGTATTGATGCCTTTGATAGATGTGGATGGATGAGAATGACTGGTGAGAAGCCAAGGAGAGCAAGCAGGCACCTTGAATTCTCCTTAAACAGCTGAAAACATTGATATTAAGCAAACTTAAAGGCAGAGCATAGCAACCATGAATTCTACCTTAACACTTCATTTGCCTAATTTGCATAAGAAAAAGTAAGAAGATAATTCACATAAAAAACTTACAAGTACAAAGAGAAACACACCATCAATACATGTAACCACAGGAATCCCAAAAAGGACTACAAAACCCTGGTCTTCCTTAGCCAAAAATTGCAGAGATACAATGAGTAATACAATAGAAGCTTTCTCCCTCAAGAGTCCAACCATGAAAATGACTAAGAAAGTACATAATATAGGCAAGCTAACATCTTTCCTTGCCTCTAGGGGTCGATCTCACTATCCTAGGAGCTATTTCAACCAATTCCAAACTGATCACTAAAATCGAGGCAGTTAAAACAACTTGCCTCTATAAGCTAGGAAACCAATTCATTCATTTAATTTTTGCCTATCTCATGAATGAATCTTCTAGAAGAGATAAAAGGTGTCAAAATATCATAAAATTACATCATTTTCATCAAGGAGGATCAAAATTCACTCCAAAAACCAAACCTAGTCAAAACTGCGTTTTGCTGAGCTGTAGGTACAATTTATGTGAAAATTGCCCAACGGGTCGCGCATTGATTCTGAACGGGTCGCACACCGTTGGAGCAGTTTTTGAGGCACTTCCAGGTGTCCAAATGAGGCAAAAGTGGGCTTGTTGGCAAGTTATGGATGTCTACTTTCCAACCTAAGTCGAATTTCTGAATTTGGTGTCCATTTTCCCCTCCAAAATTGCAATCTCCCAAGACTGCTTCCTGTGTGTCAAAAAGGTGGCAGAAAGTGATTTTTCGCTTGTTTTTTGACCTTCTGGAGGCTCAAAACTTGGTGAAAATTCTTGGTATTTTCTGAGCAAGTGTATTTTTGCATGAAAAATCCAAAAATGCAAACTTTTCCTGAAATGGACCTCCCAATCGAAAGGGTCGTGCACGGTGCGCGACCCGTTGGTGAAGAAAACCTGTTTTTTTTACCAAAATTTCATAAATGACCAAAACTGCTCAAAATTTTTTGAAATTTGTGCTGGGTTGAGTCATTTAGCACCATGCTCCTTCAAGGAAGCCTCAGCCAAGATATGGAGGGGATCGGGCCTTTTCCGTCGTTTTAGTGCCTTGGCCAACCTCCTTGGATCTGGCGATTGTAATTTTGACATTTCTCTAAAACCATGACACTTGTGCAAAAAGTGAAGGAGGTTTTTCTTCTTTGGCATGTTGTGGAAAAAAACCTCTCTCAGTTTTCCCAAATTCATCTTTTATTGCTCTAAAACACCATTTGATTGAAACTTATGCCGATGTGTGAAACAAGGAAATTTGTTGAAATGAAGTGAAATGAAGGGGATAAGGGGCTTCTAAATTCTTGGGGAAATTTTGGGAAGTAGGGAGGGATGTTAGGAAGTAGGGGAAAGTGGAATATCAGAGATTGAGTGAGGAGAAGGGGTCCAAAAGGGCAAAACACAGGCCCAACCTAGAAAATTGCCAGGTTGTAGCTAGAAACTAGGGTTTGTGCGAAAATGAGGAATTTAGGGAATCTCAGTGATGGGAAGCATTCGGTAAGGTACTTTAAGGATAGGGGAAGGTGTATGAACATCAGGAAACAAGTTTTGCCGATGATTTGACCGTCCAAGAGAAATTGCCTTCAAAACCCTAAGAGAGGGAAATGACCTTACCGAGGCGCAACTGAAGCATGAACAAGGTGTGAAATGACTCATTAGACACTGAGATGATAATGACAACCCTATGAATGATGATAGACTTAGCTGAATAGTGACATAGATTGGCATTTGGGCAACTTTGAAAAGAGTGAGAGAAAACCCTAGACCTAATGCCTAGTG